>VWZI01008655.1:29182-103026 GCA_013396835.1 Psilopogon haemacephalus | reverse complement strand
GTTGCAACCATGGCTTGAGCTTTGGTGTTTGTTTTTTGCTGGTTTGGTTGGGTGTTGTGTTGTTTTGGTTTGGTTTTTTTTTTAAATTCACTCAGCACCCACTGCTCAAGCAGGAAGGCTGCTAAGGCTACCAGACCTAGTGTTGGTGCTGAAACTGCTCAGGTCGCCGCTGCCGCTTCAAAGAAGACCTGAGCAAGTCAACAGTTTCAGTGAAGAAACAGAAAACCGATCAGTTTATCTTTGGATTCCACAAACTGTTCTTTCCACAACAAACTTCAAACATGACAGTAACATAAAGAAAACTTCCAGATCTATAGCAATGTGTTACAACACAGCAAGCTGCTTTTCAGGGCCAGAAATCTGGCTCCTTTAGCAAGAGCTACCATTAAAAGTATTTTTTAAAGCCCATAGAAGAGCACACGCTGGCTAACTTACCCCAAAATGTGAAATCAAATAGACCGTGTAAGTTCAGTATCAAAAAGGCTGGTGAATAATCAGTGGAATAAAATCTCTGCCCAGAAAAAATACCCTGTCTATGGAGTAATGCTGCAGACACCCCTGAACAGATGGGACCCAGAAAGGCCCACGACATCTAGAGATGAAAAGAGCTTTTACCAAAAAAAAAAAAATCACAGGCCTGATTCTGATCTCACCCTGCTGTAAATCATAAGTCACTCCATTTAGACTGGAAGTTAAGTGAAATCAATTTAGGGCCCTTAATTTTTAGGGAAGGATAATTATTTTATTCCCTTCTTTCCAATTTGAAGCAGCCCATCAAGCATCAAGCATACAGCCACAGACCGTAAAAGAGCATTTCTCTGGACAAAACCAAACCTTCTCACTCCTTTAAATCCCCTGTCCTCCAGTAAAACACTTTAAAAAGGTGTAAGATCTATTTTTGTTGGGGTGTGCCCAGTTGTCCCAGACATAATATAGACTGTCTCCCAGTCCAAAATCAACTCAAATGGCCACTGTGAAGCTGTGAAGTCAGAGACATGCAACATGGGAGCAACAGAATTACCTTTTAAAAGAAAAGGTAGGTCTTTCCCCTTTCCATGTCAAATCACCTGCAGCAAGTGGAGATTCAGGTTGCAAGGCACCGCCTGGCCTGTTGCTGGCCTCTGAAGACATCTGTCTCAGAAGTACTCTGTATTTAGGCCACTTCCATTTTCAAAACAATTCAACTTCTTTGTGGAAAATTTTTAAAAATTACTCCAAGATATACTTCTTCCTATATCTGTCAGAGTAATGCTACACATCCTGATCCACGCGAGAGATGAGCAGGCTCACAGATGTGTCTTGGGTTTGAGCCAGACACTACCAATATTAAAACGTGCAGCTTCTGTGTCCAACTCAGGATCCAAACCGAAATTCTTAAAAGGTCCACAAAACTCTTGTGGACTATGTGATTCCTGCCTCTGCCCACACTTCAGTAGCTGTGATAGCATTAAGCCCTCTCCAAGCAGGGTTAATTCGATGTTTTTGACTTAAATTAAAATGTTCTCCTTTCCCCTTACAAGCTTCTGAAGCCTTGGGACTATATTCTGCTGCCTTCCTGAGGTACATCAACAGATATGTTGGAGGGATAGGCCAAAAAATGTATACATTTCTTGTCCTTCAACTCTATTTCACCCATAAACTCTTGCCCACATCCTGGAAGAGAAGAAATGTTTTCTTTCCGTTGAATTTACAGCTTTCATATTTCCACAGAAGTTGGCCATCACCACACAAGTTGACATTACAACTTGACCCAGAACCTGTTAGGAAGAGAAACTGGAAATTACAATTATAATCCATTTTTAAAATATCTGCAAACAGAACAAAGTGAAATATAAGTCGACTTTATTTTCTTGGGGATATTGTCTAATAGAAGCTCCTTTCCAATCTGGCTCTCCTTTAAACATACCTTTATTTAATAGGTAATTGCCAACTTGTTCATCCTACTGCTGTTCAAAACATGCAAAATTCAGCACTCTGAATATAACAAAAGACTAAAAAACTATGAAGAATCAGACATTTATTGGCAAAAACATGTATAAACAGACAGTTTATAAATTCAGGCTGCTGCAAAGTTTATAGTCCTTTCTAAACTACCACATAGAATAGATACAGGCGATGTGGGGGGAAAAAAAATTCAAAAAGTGGGCAAGAAGGAGGGAAAAATTAAGTAGAAATTAATTGCATGTAACATGCCATAATACACAGCTGTCATTCCACCTGGAGTACTGTGTACAGTTCTGGAGCCCCCAACACAAGAAGGATGTGGAAGTGTTGGAGAGAGTCCAGAGGAGGGCCACGAAGGTGATCAGAGGGCTGGAGAACCTCTGCTATGAGGACAGGCTGAGAGAGTTGGAGCTTTTCAGTCTGGAGAGGAGGAGGCTTCAAGGACACCTTGTAGTAGCCTTCCAATATCTTAAGGGGGCCTACAGGAGGGCTGGGGAGGGACTATTTACAAGGTCTTGTAATGACAGGATGAGAGGAGATTTAAACAGGATGTTAGGAGGAAGTTCTTTACAGTGAGGGTGGTGAGACACTGGAACGGATTGCCCAGGGAGGTTGTGGCTGCTCCCTCCCTGGAGGTATTCAAGGCCAGGTTGGATGAGACCTTGAGCAACCTGTTCTATAGGGAGGTGTCTCTGCCTATGGCAGGGAGTTGGAACATCTTTGATATCCCTTCCAACCTAAACCATTCTATGATTCCTGTGGATCACTGTTCAGCTGGGGGCCTGCATACGCAAAACAAACTTCAGGGCATGTTTGTTTTCCATGCCTTTCATAACAAGGAATTATCTCAGCAAAAAGCAGCCCTCCCCATTGTCTCATCTTCAAATCAATCTTAAACAAAAACAGTTTCTGAAGTTCACCATGAAGCATTCTGTAGCTTAGACACAGCATCTTTCTGCTATCAAAAGAACCTGTATGGCTTCAGCCCCATTACTTTGAGAGTACAGCCTTTACTGAACATCCCTGGATGTGTTCAAGGCCAGGCTAGATGAGGTCTTGAGCATCCTGATCTAGTGGGAGGTGTCCCTGCCTGTGGAAGGGGGTTGGAACTGGATGATCTTTGAGGTCTCTTCCAACCTGGACCATTCTATGATTCTATGATTCTATGAACTCACTCTTAAAGCAATTCACACAATAAGGAAAGGTGCCTCAAGGTAGTGAATGATGTCTTAGGGAAATAACCAACAGGATCTACCACAGTGCTTAGACGATTTTCAGCTCTCAGTTACCTCTCGCTGGCCTACTCTTCCCTACCTGTTGAGGTGTTGCTCAGTTACAGACCCATTGGTGTGTCAGTGAGAAGTGCTTTCTGAAGGTGACATTCTGGAAACCTGAGATGGCACAGAAACACTGGTCCAGTCCCACTATCAGCATCAAGTCCCACATAGAAGATAAAAATGTTACCCTCAGCCATAACCATGTACCATCTTTCGTGTTTTCTCCTGCTCCCTTGGCTTTACTGCCAACCTTGGACCTCCTGCAGTCTGCATACAACCAGCACCTGCTATTGCCTGGTTTTACTCAACTCAGTCACATTTCCCTCTCTCTTGGAGACCCTTCACTTCTTCCCCAAGTCACCAAATACCGTGTACAGACCTATATGACAATCACTGTTTCATTGCCAGCTTTTTAAACTTTAGTGACAAGCAAAACAAACTTTAACTTTTCCTCAGTTATTTGGCCTCGATCTTCATCCACAGTCAACAGTTCTGCATGCAAAAGAAGGTCCCCCACACATATTCACTATATATCCTACCTATCCAAAAACACCTATGTCTGAAAACAGTCTTCTTATAGGATGTCCTTTCTTTCACTTTCCTTTTGATTTCCTTGTCAGGGTTAAGAATTATTTCTCTTTGACAAGACAAAGATTTGTTTCACAAGAGCAAAAATTACTTAGGGTTGAATTTGGCTAATCCAGTTTCTGCTGGACAGGGAAAAAAAAAAACAAAACAAAAGAAACCCCCACTGATGGGGCTTTAAGTGATTACTTTTTTCAAGGCAGCACTCGTCGTTTTAAATTTGACCAAAATTTTAAAGCAAACAAAAAAGCCCAAAAGTCTTAAATACAAATGTGCATTACATCCACTCCAAAGGTTATACTGTGCAACCAACCAAATTATTTAAATTAAGCCTAAACATTTTTTTGTAGGACATGGAACTATTTTTATCCAAAGGAGAATCTGAGGTTTTTGACTCTTTTTTATAATTTCTGGCGTTTTGCTAAAACCATGACCTGTTTTCTTGGTGGTCTTTGGAAGAATACCACAACAAGCAGGTCTGTGCTTCTAATTTTCTTCTCCTTGTGTGGATCCATGAGCTGGACACCAGAGCTAGATTAACCCCAGCTAACTTCAGAAGCATGAATCACTGCTTTGCACCCTCAGGTCATCCTAGAGTAATGGCCAGTTTCAGAGACAATTCATGAAGTCTGTTTTCTGCTGAAAGAGCTGAGAGTAATTTACAAGTCCAAATTCATGATCCAAAAATCCGCAGCTTTGAAATCTGTTTTCAAAATAAACTTATTCATATTTTGGCATCAGTTTGTCACAATTCTAAACATAACCATGGACTGAAGGCAGCTGTCACTCTTGGAAATAAAAGTTAATTATCTCCTGTGATCATTTGTAATCTCCAGTATTATTTCTTCAGTGATCTCACACTGTGCTTGTGACATCCTCTTTAGCAAGGTGAATGTAAATCCTGCCACACTGCTCCTAGATAGTGTGTCACTGCAGTGATAACAGCCACTTGGGGACACTACTCTTTAAGTAGAAAGTTTCCAGGTAGTAAACAGGTTGTCTGGATTGTTTTATTTTATGTTGTTTAGTATGTATTACTACTTTGGGGGGTTTTATTACGATTTACCTTGACGTTTTTACTCTTCTCAGAGGTGAACGGTGGAAGGATGACAAGTAGCAACAAGTTGTGTAATCTGTTTGGATATTAGGGAAGATTTCACCTAGAAGGTGGTCTAACACCAAACAGATTGCCCAGAAATATTCTGGTGCTTTTTTTGTTGAAGTGTGCTGGCTTGAACTAATTGAAGGATTTGAACGAGGCTGAGAAAGGAAAACAAAATTTGATTCTACTTCACTCATTTGCTTACAGAAATGGTATAAAGTTAGAATCCAAACAACGATAAGAGAGACCACTTTGCACCGTGGCTGCTGCTGCATCTCTCTCCCTGCCTTCTTAGCTGGATCTGAATCATAGATAGAATGGTTTAGGTTGGAAGAGACATTAAAGATCATCCAGTTCCAACCCCCCACCATAGGCAGGGACACCTCCCACTAGATCAGGTTGCTCAAGGTCTCATCCAGCCTGGCCTTGAACACATTCAGGGAGAGAGCAGCCACAACCTCCCTGGGCAACCTGTTCCAGTGCCTCACCACCCTCACAATTCTTAGAAGAATTTCTTTCTAACATCCCATTCAAATCTCCCCTCTGCCAATTTGAACCCATTCCCCCTTGCCCTGTCATTACAAGACCTTGTGAATAATCTGAATAACTTCACTAACTTCTTTCCTGCTGCTAATCCCCTAGCCAATCTACTTTTGCTTATCTGGCACATAAGAGAGGTGGTGACATAAGATTGGGAAGTGGGAGAAGGTGGTAGGGTGGTTGGAAAACCCCTCTTAGGGACCCTGATCTCTGAGAGGAGTGTGGTGTTTCTGTATTACCTTTTCACTGTATATATCTGTAAATATATGTTATATATTGTGAATATCTGCTTGTATATTGTGCAAAGCTGTGAATATAAAGCTTCATTTCCTTAACTTCCAGCCGATTGAGTCTAGCCTGGGTTATTTCAAACTGGGGGTGGGGGTAGGGGGGTGTGATGTGGTAACTGCCGAACCACCACATGGAGATATTCAGAATTTGACAAGACATGGTCCTGAGGAAACTGTTCCAACCCAGTTGAACTTCAAATCTGGCTCTGCTTTAAACAGAGTTTTCATCACCAGGACCATCAGAGATCCCATCCTCCTAAAATTATTGTGATCCTGTTCACTTCTGTGCTAATGCCTCTTTAACAGTTGCAGTTCCCCATTTAATTTTGTAGCTTTTGACAGGTTTCTGTGAAGCTCTTCTCTAGCATCTCAGGGATTTTGACATCTTGAGGAAGCACAAGAAGTCTTTTGGGTTTGCAAGTGAGCCCATGAGGGCAGACACCTGCATTTCATTGAGGCAGCATATTCATCACTGGGTTGGCATCAGACTCAGAGCTCATTTTCTGTGCAGCTACCCAGTAGCTGTGGCCACTGAGGCTCTGCCAGGAGTCCCGGTCCCCCATCAAACTTCCAAGCTCAAGTGAAGCTAACATCTGCCCACATCCCAAATATCAGAACAAGAGACTAAAGCCACCAACTTTGAGCTGCCCTTCTCCAACAATTCAAGGTCAAGCAATTGTTCAACAGAAGATTGAAGGCCAGTTTTGTAATCAGAAGATGTCCTCTCTGGACACATGTCAATATCCAGATCTGGTGAGAGCTGAGGGAGAGCTCAAATAGAAGGAAAGCTGAGGTTACAGTCATACCACAGTACACCTGGAGACGGGGGTAATACTAGAGAAATTACTTTATTTTTCCTTAATAAAGCCAAGTAATTTATTTCCTGGCCTTTGCACTTTATTACAAGCTGTTATGTGCAAATAGCTTTGTTTGTTTGTTCTGTAGTTTTATAGCTGGACACTTTTGCAATTAAGGGTGTTTTTAACTGATACGTGTATAAAACTGAAGTGGGCAAGTGGAAAAAATAAACAGAAGGAAAGTTTTTAGCAGAGGTTATTTGCATTGGCCATGATGTTCTTTCCCACTAGCTAGTGAGGTTTTAATTAGCACTGAAAATCATAAGTAACTGGAGATGAAAGAGCCCTATTAGGTCACCCAGCCCAGTTCCCTGCCAGTACAGAATTGTGCCTAACAGTGTATTTCCCAGTATTTTGTCAAGTCCAGTACTAATCCTGTTCATTACATGAATAATTTGCTCTTTTGAAGTAGCAGGAGGGGCATTTTTTACAGTTTATGACAAAAAAGGAATGATAAGTGAAGATGCAAACCAGTGTAGAAATTTACATGCGGGACTCTGCATGAGGTATTTATTCTCATTATTCTTATAAGGGAGTTCATACGTGGCCCAGTAAATATGAACGATGAACTAAATGTCATAGCAGGGATTGAGGGAAAAGTGTTTAACTGCTTCACTGAAATGATTCTGAAGGGGCCCAAAACAGGGAGAAATGATGAGCTGCAAAGCCGTCTTCAATCAGCTCCTCCTGGCCTGGGTCAGCTCTCATCCCACAGGAATATCACACATAGCTCACTCACATTAAAAAAAAAATAAAATAAAAATAAAAAAAAAACCCAACCCCACACCCAAGAATTTAAAAAAAAAAAAAAAGGGGAAAAAAAGAAAAACAAAGCAAAGCAAAACAAACCGAAAAAAGCCATATGTCTTGGGTGACAAATCCCATAAAACAACCAGCCAACAGTGAGTTGTCAGAAAGAGGTGAAGGTTTCTGACAGACCAATGAGTCAAACCGTAGATCAGGATATCTAGTATGAAAAATACAGTTCAACAAATGGAGATGTGGATTCCTCCACATACAATAGCATCAGTAGGATTTCTTTTAAATATCTACAACATTTCTCTAATGGAAAATGCTTTTCAGAGAATACGACCCTGGTTTATGCATCATTACAAGTAAAAATTGAACACAATAAACTGCAATAGCAATTTAGATCAAAAGGACATTAGTGTGGACCCAAAAATAAGCCAGTGTCAACCACTAGCCTACTTAAACACAGTTTTATGGAGACATGGTTATGCACAAAAAACTTCTTCAATACTACAGAAAAGAACAGGGGTAGAATTGGCAGAAGATTCAAAACTAAGAAACAAAAATGGAAATGGTAAATGAAGTTCCTTTGGCAAAAGAACACCATAATCAAGAAAGACAGTGGCATCCACTAAAAGTCCATCCGGACGAGAGGAGACATGAAGTTAGAAATACTGAGACAGAAAGATGAGGAAGGAAAAGAGCAACTTAAGTAAATTTAAAAATTAAGTATGGAAAATTTATATGGAAGTCTAAATATATCAAAATAAATTGCCCCTGGAAATAACAATAAAGGATATTCNAAAAAAAAAAACCTGAAAACATTTAGATGCTGTCTAAATTACAGAAAAATATGTAAGGAGGCAGAAATGTTGGACATCTAATTCTGGCAAGCACAGTAAAATGTGAATACTGTATTCTTAGCTGGTTATGATAAGGAACATTTGACTCAATCACAATGAGAAAAATGCTGAATGTCTACTAAGGTGATAACTCTCATATGAAGAGGTGCATAGAATGTACACATAGAAAATTCTTAGACTACTGCTTGATTAACTGGCCAACTTACACTGAAATTTGGTGTTTGTTTGAATGCTGAAGTTGTACCACAGTTTCAAAGCGTACAAGCACTTTCCCCAACATCAAAGGGGCAGCCCATCTGGCACAGGTAGCCAATATCTGGGTAAATGGATGTTAATTCTGGGCACCATTTTCAAATGGGTAATGAGTAATTCTATCACCAAAGAATGGGAAGATGAGGATGGTGATAGGTGGGATTGGATGACCTTGGAGGTCTCTTCCAACCTGGTTGGTTCTATGATATGACTATTTTTAGTCAGTACAGTTTCAAAGGCAAAAGGCCTTGTCATTCTGAGAATGAAGTCAAAGTGATGTTTATGAAATTATTTAAGTGTCCAGCTGAAGCACAGATCAACTTCTAGGGTGTGTTTGGGTCCCTAAAATTAGCATTACATGCAATCTGTAACGACTGCGCTAACTGAACCAAGTGCTGGCTAAATGATATATCCAAAAGTAGTCATCAGCAGGCAAATTTTCCATGAGTGCACCTGACGAAGAGCTCTGCAGTGATCAGAGCTAGGCTATACGCTATGCAGCTCTCTTTTCATCAGTGGCTTGGGAGTAATAAAGAATGTTTTAAAGCAGTCAAACGCAGAGCAGCAACCCTAACAAGGAATATGGAGCGACGTGACAGTAAGAGAGCCATAAGGCCCTTCAGATTTTTCACCAATTTTTTTCCTCATCAAATGGCTTTAACCCATAAGTATGTGAGGATTAGGTCAAGCAGAAGAGCTCCCAAGGGAGAGGCAGAGTTACATTTCTGTAGCACGATGACAGCATTTAGCTGTTACATGGACACTCATGGTTAAATCACATGGCTGATGGCTTAACACTACGGCTCCAAAAGAAGAGGTATAACAGCAGCAGAATCCACTCAAGAGTGCCTTACTCAGGTAGTAGTATGGAGATTCAAGTTCTTGTCTGGGATGAAGACACTGAGAAACTCTGTCTTCTTATGCTCCAGGAGAGGACCACAAATAGCTTTCTGTCTGTGAGCTCTTCTGTAGAATCAGAAGCTTATTAAAAATTTCTCATGGGTGAGAGTGTACCAAGCAGGAAAAAAGTTTTGTCTTAAGTTAAATCACTCCACCCCCTTACAGATTATAGAATAGCATGCTAAGGCTTGGGAAATATGTGTGTCTGGGCATTGCCCACAACAGAGTGGTGAGAGGATGTTCACAGCAGACCTACATTCAGGTCTAGGATTTAGAAAATTTCCCCTGTGTTCTGGCAGGAGAGAAAAAAAAATATTTTCTGCAGTTCTGCCATCCACCTGCTTAAGAAGAGAGACAAAATTCTGAGAGCGTGATGAAAGCTTTTAAAACATTTTAAGAGAGAGCATAAATTGTCTTCTGTGAAGAAATACACAAAATATAAACTGTTTACATTATTTTCATATCAGCTAAAAAAATAATTGGGATGTGACTTGATTACACCACATGCAAGTACTATCACAAAGAGAAAAGTGTCATATAGAAAAGGGCTGTGTACCCTGGCAGAGAAGGTTGAAACACAAACTAAAGTCTGGATTCAGCTTCCAGTTGAATTTGAAAAGGAAATAAAGCACAGGTTTTAATCACTGGAATGAACTACCAAGGAAGTGTTAGAGTCTGTGTCCTTTCAAATCCAGTTTGGATAAATTTCTGGGTTCTGTGGTTTAGTCAAGCTCAGATTTTATTTGGCTTAATGGGTGAAATTTGATGGCTTGTGATGTGTAGGGGGTCAAACTACCTGATCTAATGGTCCCCTCTACCCTTAAATTTTGTGGAATACTTTGGCTAACTAGCCAAGCCAGTTGCAATATGTTGCCCCAAGTGTGGTCGACCAATTTTAAATAGTTATAACCAAATTCGTTCTTAAAAACAAACATTAAAAAAAAGAAAAGGAAATCTTAGACCATGAGAATAGTTCACCCTGTTGTAATCTTGAGAAAAATTGTATCAAACTCCCAGAAAAAGAGGTGTGCAGGTCTTTTTAGAGAATGAAGCCTAGATTTTACGAGAACAAAAATGGCTTACATACTTAAAAGTCCATTTAGAGCTTGGCATAGAGCTATTGCTTTCTACACTGAATGCAAGCACACTTCAAGGGCATTGGGGATCCGATTACTACCCTGCAAAGTGTAGGGGTTGGCTGAACAACCCTAGAGTAACTCAAATACCAGGGAACCTGGCCTATTCCCTGTCCGTAAAATACACAGAAAATGATCCCACTCCCTGACATTTTTTCAGCTGGGACAGCTGCTATAACAACTCAGAGCTTTTCAATCTCTGTGCAAAGCTCATGTATAACCTCTTCAAAATTTCAGCCTGGAACCACTTTTCTTCCAAGCACANGTAGAATAGAATGATTTACAGTGAAAAACAACATAAAGCTTGAATCTAGTCCAAGAGGAGCTGCAGGGGGCTGGTGCCAGTCATCACTGATGAAAGAGTTTGGATTTGTCAAGGAGAAAGATGTCATGCAAAAATTGAATTCAAAGCCCCAGTGAAATTGCATTAAGGGACTGGTTCCTCCAAGGTTTGCCTGAGGAATGACTTCAGGTTTGTGCCCTCTGGGACATGCACCTATCCCCTTCTTCATTCCCTGATCTTCTGCAGCAGCCCTGTGGTTCCTGCTTGGGAAATACTCCCTGCAAATTCAGCCCAGGCTGCAGGCAAAAGCTGTGTTTAGAGAATCAGCTGCTTCAACGCTCACTGCCGGATTTAACCGCTCGGCAATGTTTTCCAGCCACTTGACTCCCTCCATCACCCAGCCCAGCCAGAGGGTTTAGCCTCTTTGGAATGGTTCTTTATATTTTTTTTTTTTTACTGAGTGGAAAATTGCCGTACCTATGATATGCCTCAAAATCCTCCCTGTGTGCCTGCTGAAGGGCCCCACAGCTCACCCCTGTCCAGGAGAGGGCTCAGCAAGTAGCTACAAAAGCTGCTTTGCCTCCTTCTCCTAAACCCTGCCAACCTCTCCGTGTCCCTGGCAAGTGCTTCTGTATCATCTGGATATGGGGGCACCTAGCAATTTGCAGTACATTACTAGTAACTGTTATTTGCTTGATTTAAGGGGCTGATGGGGTCCTCTCTTGTATTTGGCATGGGGATGTTAACCTTGGCTATGCTTGTACTCAAGGGCAGAAGTTTCCATCAATAACTTAAAAGCCTTACAGTGGAAACAAAAAAGGCAGAGTCAATATAAAATCTCCACCAGTGAAATCTGAAGCATTCAACAACTGAATGCAAAATGCAAAACAGCAAACACTCTTCCAGCAACTTTTTGACCAAAGCAGTCAATCAGTATTCTGTGTTTTATCCTTCCCAATGGCTGCAGACATTTTCGACAGTGCCAGGTATTCCTTTAGTTTTAGATTCTGCAAATGGAGCCTTATTTCACTGGGCAAATTGGGAATCAAGCAATAGATTTACCCCTTTTCAGTCATGTTACACTCAAAAATGCTTCAGAGCTTCTCCTCAGACCAGCAAGGTTAGGTCTTCCTCACTGTCTTCTAGGAGCTGTTGCTTCCAGAGTGCTGAGCAGTGACACTCTGCATTTGTCCAAAACCCCCCAAGAAGTGCTGGCAGCCCCCCAGGTCAGCTGCTTGGCAGCTCCACACCCTGCCTGCATGTTGGGTGGTGGCTCCTGCTGTTTCATGCTCTCAGACAAAAATACATCTCCCTGTTTCAACCCAAATTAGGGAAGGTCAGAGCCATCACCAGTCCTGGCAATGAAGACAAGGGCAGTGACCTCAGCCCCATACCCTGCTCTGCCCCTCCACCTCCCAGTCACTGGGCTGCTATCTGGCCCACCGGCCTCTGGCCATCTGGTTTTTCACAGGGGTAAATAAACACCCAGATGCAAGCTCTGCTTCATCCCAGGGCAGAGCAGGGACTTTTCCAGAGGCTTTAATGAGACACAAAGCGTTTTCCAACAGCTGCTGTAACCCTGCAGTATGACTTCATCTACAAAGACACGTACACCACACCTACATCTTTGGGGAATTTGCCTTCACTTTCTAAAGTGGCATTCTCATAATCTTTTAGGTTACAGGCCTTCCACTCCTCTCAGCACCATCAGTTCTAAGGCTTAAGGGTTGAAAGTTTAAAGTCTTGCTATGCTCGCTTAGCCAGGTTCTTAGGGACCTTCACATCAGGCCCACTTTTGCATAGCCAAAGTAGGGTTTGTAGCATGTGCAAATGGAACTGTTGGTTTCAGCAGGGTTTCATTGACTTATTGGGTTGTAGTCATGGTGAAAAGCAAGCTGCATCTGGGGAAGAAAAAAAAAAAAACAAAACAACAAAAACCCAACAGTGTTACTTGTGCCACAAGAGCCATATCTGTCCCGTGCTGTGGCCTAAGAATCCTGAAACACAGCTCCAGCAAGATGAAAGATAAATCCAGGCTGAAGCATGACTTCATTTCTTGCTGCTTTTTTCTAGCTGACTTGCAGCGTCACCATTGGCATAAACAGCCCTGACTTCTCCATCAGCTATTTCCTTCTTCACTTCCTCCAGCACGAAATGTATGTTTTTCACATTTGTATCGTACTTGCAAGCTCAGAGAAGCTCATCTGACTGTGACTGAAACCTTGGCATATAGCTTGATGTTTTTTCCCCTTTTACTGAACTAATTTTTGCTTGATACACTGCCAGCTTCGCTTCCCCCCTCTCTCCCCCCCCCCGTTCCTTCTATATAAGCAATATTCCTCTTCCAGATATTTCTTACACATTTGATAAAATGTGTTGCATACATAAGATGACTTTGGCTCAGTTTTGTAAAGATTTGGCATCATGCAATATGCTAACTCAGCTTTGATTCACTAGAAAAATATATGTCATTAAGAGCTGTATATACTTCTGATTTTAGTGTACAGCCGTGATTGACTGTTTCAGCTGTAAGTGACGAAGGCACAGCCAAATATAAATAACAGCTACACACCACCTTTCAAAGACCTGCCTTTTATTTATTTTATAGGAATGGATTAGGTTCTAAAGTTTTTCAGGAGGTGTTGCTTTTCCAGTGGCACTACTGCAAGTACAGCAGTGCTAACCTTGGTTCCCTGGCCAGATTCCAGTGTGGTTAATTATATTATGCACACTGTGAAATTCCCACATAATTTTCAATTAAGGAAGTTATTTGCCACTTCTCCCACTCCCTGAAAATTGTTGGGAGGATGTGCTGCATACAAAATGGCTGCTCTACTCTGTCCCAGAGATGGCTGTGTGTTGGCCAACACTCGTACACAAAGAAGACTTGAGTATAAAATAAATACAGTCCTTCATTCTAATCAAGGTCAAAAGTTCTCTGGTCTTGTGCTTCACAGGCAAAAAAAAAAAGGCTAGGAACCTATGAAGGTGTCTAAATACATGCATGGACCTCACCTTGTTAGGACTATTTGGAGCTGATCTGCCCCCAAATTTTAATTTGAGTAGTAAATCATTTGCATTGAAAGCTACTTACTTCTTATTCAGCCCTAGAGAGGGTGACAGGAGGATTACTTATTGGTTATTAAAGTCTTCTTAAGAAGAGGAAATATCCAAGCTAATGCTCACACCACCCTTTCAAGGACCTCCCAAGGCTGTGTGGCCTTTGGCATTGAACTTCCCTGGCAAGCACACTGCTTGCTGGCTGAGATATCCTCAGACACAGCCAGCGTTGCTTTGCCCTTGTCTCACTGCATGCACACACTGTCCCAGCAAGACTCTGGTCTTGTTTTCCAGCCCATCTGCCTCCCCATGATGTTGTTATTCATGAGGGTTGGGGAAAGGCAATGGGAAGTAGAATGTTTATGAGACTGTGATGCCATCTCAACAGCTCAAATTTCATGCCAGATACTCAATACCATGCCTCATTTAGCTGGTGAAAAGTCTCTTCTAACATGATCAGGTCTACCATCCCACATCCCTTGTGACCTTGCACCTTCTATATTCACTGGCAGGGCCAGGTCATGCTCCAGCCAGCTGTCAGAGTTCATGGTGCCAAGAGCACTGACTGCTTCAGCCTCCAAAGACCACACCAAAAAGCAAAATTTTCCAATTTGGTACTGTGGAAAGGTTGCATGCTGGAATATTCCCAGCCAAACCAAGGGGGACCTTGGCCAATGGCTCAACAAACATATCTCCTACAAGAAAAGGGTTGTGTCTGAAGTCACATTCCTACATCATTACATTCTCTTCAGTTCCCCTCTATAGTGGCTATTTCCTTTTCACCTCCACCTGGCCTTAAGATATTCAGGTCTTCATTCTTTCCTTCCACCCCTTCCAGCTTGATCTGTTCCCTTACTACTAAATTAACAAACATAGAATACTTTTCACCAGCTTTCCTTTCCCCCTTTTTTTTTTTCCCAGATTTTCTGTACCCTCTTGTTACCACTATAAATACCATGTCCAATACCTGTTGGACTTTCTTGTCCATTCTTACTAGAAACACATAATTTTGTGAATGAAAGGGGAGAAAAATCTTTGATCTTCATTCTCTCCTGTGTTTCTTTCTAATCCTGGCTAAAGACTGTACTCTAGTCAGTTGCAGTTACTCTTTCCAGTAACCTCACTTAATGCAAACTTGGTTCTCTCTATACTAGATAGGGCTACCCTGTCTAAGGTAGGCATGACCCCCAGTGGAAGGCATGGCCCTCCATTGTACATATGAGCACATATGCACATGCCAGGTCTTCTCTATCGCAACACCACCTCAAAATTGCCACTCTGACAAAGTCATCTCTTGCAAGACAGTTTGTGTGCACATCATCCACCCACTCATAACAAAATCACCTTTTGCAAGACCGTTTGTGTGCAGATCCTCCACCCACTCGCTTTTAACCAAAGGTCACACTTGAACACTCCTCACTACCAGATGCACCCCAGACAAAGTCTTCTTACCTCTCTACTATTGGACTCTCATCTCTGCTTCAACATGACTTACTATTTCTATAATAAGGTTTCAAACAGATACATCAGATTAGCTTCAGGAGGAGCTGACAGAAAACATCATCTCAGTGAGATAAGTGCACTGGAAGAGTCCAACCTTGCATTTTTTTTTCTATTGGCAATGCCATCACTGTCTCATTTACAACAATGATCTCAGGAGTAACCTATTCCGTGTCTTTGTCAACATAAGGAAGGTCTCCCAAGGCATTCTGCTATATTATGGATGGCTAAAATTGAGGTTGTCTATGCCAAATGTACTCTTCCAAAAAACAGTCACTGTTTTGAAGGCCAAATTGTTCGATAATAGCCTGTATCTGTCAAACAGGGGCATTACCACCGACCAAGTGCTGAATTTAATCCATGAGAAAGCTTGGCACACATAAACTGTATTGTTCCCTATCCAACCAAGCGATAGAGTAGTTAACTCACTGTGAAGCCTTTATTTTATAACATCTGAAAAAAATGCTCATAATAACGATTCTGTGGAGGCCATTTTAGAAGTGGGTATAATATCGGAGTGCCTGTGGTAGTGGCCCCCTGGGAACAGCTCCTTGTAAACCATTCATAAACAGCATGGAGAGGGAAAGCTCTGTGTGTGGTCCCGACTTCATCTTGCAACTTTGGGAACTGAACAGCTCAAGGTGGATCCATTTCATAATTACCTTATTTATTTTTAAATCTCTCTGCATCCTTCAGATGGCCTTCACAGGAGTATGAGACAATAATTTTAATTATTATTCTACACAAATCTAACGCTTATCACAGAGAGGCCCTGAATCTGTGTTGGAACCTCTATGCATTACCGCAATAAAAACAAAGTAATATTCCCACTAATTACAAAAGGAGTACTTAATCTCTCCTCAGCAAGCCTGATGCTCACAGGCCTAGCCCTGGTAAGTGGCAGACAATAAATTCTACAAATGCTATGTGACAGACATCTATTTTGAAGATCCCTCCCAGCTCCTTGACTTCTCATGAGTTTCTCAAAATAACCTGGTAAACAACCTGTTAACACTGATGGTAGGGGCACCGCTAAAATTGGTCCCTGCTTGTCCACACAAGCCCTAAGATTCCAGGACTTCAGCAGCCTGAGTATTTTGTGGCTGTGCTGGGCATATGAACTGACGTATAGTGCAGCTTCTTGGTCACCTTGAATTAGTGGTGGTATTCAGACCACCTTGGCTTGTAATTTTGAAGAGGTCACTTCAAAGGCCACCAGTGCAGACTCAGGGGCAGTGTTCTCATTTTATGCTGTTGCACTGCAGAAAGTCCCATCAAGAAGGAAATAACTAATAGCTGCAGATCCTTTTTTAAAAGAGTCTGCTGCTAGAAACAACCACAGGAGCCCAACATGGCAATCCAAGCCCTCCTTCCAAATTCAAATTAACATAGTAATGTGAGCAACAGTGATCCTCTACATCAGAAAGGGGAATACTTTGAATTAGTTTTTTAATAGCTCTGAAAAAGTCTGCCTGTTACTTCACAGAACAAATCAGAAGGTGTTCTCCCTGCCAGAAGGAGGTAAAAATCTTAGTTTGAAACTTGTTTTACAAGATGTTGCCAACAGAATATGAGGAGGAGAGAGAAATACAGAGATTACTCAAAGGAATAGTATGTGGGCCTTGTCACAGCATGATGGGAAATCTTCATTTCTGTTAAAAATACAAAAAAAAAAAAATTTCATAGAGGTGTAGGATTTCTTAAAGATCTGAATTACAGAAAAAAAATACTTCATCAGTGGACAGTAAATTCAATCTAATGCTTATCTTTTTACTGCACAATCTATAAAGTCAGCTAGGGAAAAGCCCTGTGACAATGATGGCAGTTGTTTCTTGTGCAGCAGGGTTTGTCATCATCTGATGAGAGGTTAACTAATAGTTAACTTGGACTGCACAATTGCCTGGTGAAACCCTGTTGTTAAATCTCTGGTTGTAAGCAGCTTGTACGTTGAGAAGCTTTTCCTCACATCTGGCTCTGGACCATGTTGAAGACTGGAAAATTTAACATACACTGACTCTTGCAGGTATTTAGATAAGTATTCTGGGTTGCTGTTTCATGAAAACAGACCCTTATTTGCTCCTTTCTCGTGTTCCTTGGGAGTATCAACTATACTTGTTTTTCTCTGGAGATAACATTAATGAGTGACTGTTGTGGAAGTATCTCAACAGCAATAGCCTGCTGAGCTCCAGCACACATGGATGCAAATCAGGAGTTTAACCCAAAGGAAACCAAATCAGTCTGTCCTGATCTCTACAAGAGAAGACAGTCAGGCCAGAACACAAATTGTTTCCCCACTTAGGGCTCTTCTAATTAACTGGCATGGTGCCTTGTATGATTTGGTAGAGACCTCCTCAGCTCAAGCCTGCATTGCCTGAGCTTCTTAGTAATGTTGCACCTGTAATTATTGCCCCAAAGTGCAAGGACCTGTGCACAGAGTACTGGGGAGTGAGTAGCTGAGGTTTTATGTTCATAATGCAGGGTTTGCAACTCACCTCTGTCACTCTTTCAAGTCTCATTCGATGCTTGTACAACATTTAACAGAAAACAGGCTGCTTTGCTTCTGAAGACTAGATAACAAGTTATTTCTTATAACTTCAGTGGTTAAATTCCACTTCTAAGTCCCTGACAGATAATGGAATAGTAAACCTGCAAAAAAAGTCACCAATACTCTCAATTTGTCTATGTTGCTAAGTTAAGCAGTGTCTGGGAAGAGTCCTAAGTCATGGAAAGAGAGATCCTTAATGTTAAACTTCTGGAATAACTCAATTATGGCACAGTATGGCACCTAGAGTGTTCCCCAGTTGGGAGACAGGCAGTGTCCAGGAGCAGATGGTCTACACCGAGTCACCCTGCTCCAAGCACCAAGGTCCTTTGCCCTCCTGGCCATTGGATGCTTGGCCTCATGGGTGTCAAGACTAAATCACATTTTGTGCACCAATACATACCAATACAGCCTCAACTTCCAGAAGAAAAAACTGGCCAGAAGATTGAAAAAAAAAAAAAATGATGAAAAATGATGATGAAAAAAAAGGAAAAGGAGGCTCTGAGGTGACCTTATTGTGGCCTTCCAGTATCTGAAGGAGGCCTACAAAAAAACTCAGGAGGGACTTCTTAGGCTATCAGGTAGTGACAGGACTAGGGGGAATGGAGCAAAGCTGGAGGTGGGGAGATTCAGACTGAACGTGAGGAGGAAGTTCTTCACCATGAGAGTGGTGAGAGCCCGGAATGGGTTGCCCAGGGAGGTGGTTGAGGTCCCATCTCTGGAGGTGTTTAAGACCAGGCTGGATGAAGCTCTGGCCAGCCTGATCTAGTAGGATGTCCCTGCCCATGGCAGGTGGGTTGGAACTAGATGATCCTTGTGGTCCCTTCCAACCCTGACTGATTCTATGATTCTAAAAATAAAACTTAAACCAAACACTTTCTAAGGAGAAAAAAATGAGGCAATGAGGACAGAAATATCTCTTCATTCAAATGTTACTGGGTGAGTTTTATACAGGGAAATGTAAAAATATTTTTGCCTTAATTTCAATAGGAGATTTCTTTTCCCTTTTCAGTTTTGGCTTTTGTTTTGTTTTCTTTCAGATTAAAGTTCATTTTTGCTTTGACTTTCTAAGTTTCTCTCTGTTCTGCCTTTCTCCACTGGAAATAAAAAAGAAGCAGGGAAGTGGAATGAAAAGAAGGGGAGCTCTTCAGGGTTCTGCTCTCTGGTTTTTTTCTTGTATCAGAAGACCGTAAAGAAGAATAAAACATTTCTCCTGTCAGAAAATAAATAACCCCAAAATCTATTTAGCTGCTGAAAAATGAGAAATGAGAAAGAGAATCACTGGGGGAAAGGGGGGAGGGAAGAGGGGTGGAAATATAACAGAAGAGGGCCCGGGCAGAGAGAGGTAAGGCACTGGAAGCAAGGTTGCATGTAACGGTTGACTGGAGATGAAATCCATCTGGAGCTGACCAGCTGCTTTGAGTGTTTGCTCAAGCTGTACCAACATGACTTGAACAATGACTCTTCTGCTGGTCCAGGTCCAACCTCAATTCTTTAGCTCAGTCTGCATGTTCTGGACATCTGCATCTTTAACAAAAGAAAACTTCTCATCAAGGTGAAAAGAAGGGTTTAATGGGGCATATGGCACCCTTAAATGAGAAGGACGGAGACAGAACTCGCTTTCTGTAGCAAGGAATTTTGTTTAATTTTCTAGTTGGGGGAAAGAGACAAGCACTGCATGGCATGGACCAAGTGGAAATAGCATGATATTGGTCAACAAAACACAGAGAAGAAAATCCAGAAAGTCGAGAAAGAAAAGGCTCTGGTGATTAATATTAATCATATCAATTAAGATCCATTGAATTGGCAGTTACAAGTTTGAGATTTGTCTCATTGGCAAACTACATCACTCTGGGGTGATTCAGTCTACATACAGGCACTTTTCTAGGAAACTCAGGAACGCTAAACACGATCTGGGCCCCAACTGTCTCTTTGCATTTCTTAAGGCAGAATGCGCAAAGTAAAATGGCAATGGCAGAATTTGGTCCACCGATAGTATTTCAGCTTACATTCATCCTGAGCACGCACTCATTTCATTTGATATTGCACTAATTGAACAAATTCAAGGGTAATTCACTTAGAAAAAGAAAAGAAAGATGACTGTAAAGTTCCCCAGTATTTCACAAATCCTAGAGTACATTTCTCTCGTCTCTAACTTTCAAGTCCACCTCTGTGTTTAGAACAGCAGTATTGCCATGCAAACACTTGCAGAGCAGCATTAAGAGCCATTGGCCTGGAAAAAAAAGATACCACGGAGAAAATGCAAATTCGAGACACTGCTGAGCATTTTGCCATTTGTGACTCATCGTGCTTGCATGATGACTACCCATGCTCTGATCTAGTTATTCAACTAGAATTGCCAACTGAGACTGAAATCCTGGTGATTATGTGGTCTAGGTCCTGATAGAAACATACACTCCATACTACACTGCATTTCGTAAACATGAAACGGTTGCATGCAGAATATCCCATATATATTATTTCTCTTGATGTAGATTTCAGTATCAAAGCCAGGGCTAACTAAGGTTCAGTAACAGATTCAGTAATTTAAGACCTTTTTTTTTTTTTTTCTGTTTCATTATAGAGGGGGAAAGCAATAGCCACTATGTCCTAATTTCTAAACATCGTGTTTGATGATTGATACTGGAAAGTGTATGTAGTGTTGTTTGTCCTGTCAAAGGCTTTGGTATGCTCTGAGGGCTGCAGCACTACATCTGTTGCTGTTTATTGTAGGGGATTTTGCCCCATTCCTAACACAGTTTACAGATGAAGAAAAATCTTCAATTAGAATTTAATAAGGGGACTTTTTCCTCCTAACAAAAATCAATTAAGCCTTTCTTTGATATCTTCCAAAAATAATACACTGTAGCACACAGACTCAGAATGCTCTTCAGTTTTCCATCTTGCTTCTGAAAGCAAATTCTTGTGGATGTTTAAATTAAGACATGGACTAACAGCAGGAGACTAATACTGTATTTCTGTTCTTTGCATGTTCTTACACCACAGTGGTCCCTGAACATCTTCATAGGAGCATCTATGGCTGCAGTGAGGTGCTTCCCCCATCTGATCCTCACAGGACAGAACTCAAATCCAACACCTGGCTTCTTTCTGCTGCAGATTTAAGCAAGGAGACCACTGTCTGTGTCTAACCCCACCGTTGCCAGCAATCCACAATTATTAACATGGTTTTACTCTCACAGCACCTTAGTTAGAAGGAAAATTTCATACCTGTTGCACTGGAAACCGAGCCAAGGATTGAAACCAGGTTTTCTGAATACCATCTTAATACTCTAACCTGTCTGCTATTTGTCAGTTTTGACGGCATACCTGCTGCTGTGCCAGAGCCCTGCCTAAAGAAAAGCCCTCTCTTTCCATCTTCTTCCCTGCAGGACAGACACAAAAAAAGGGCAACCCACCATCTGTGCTTCTGTGTACTGCACAGGTCTGGCAGAAAGTGTGGGATTCTAATATGCAGCTAAATAAGATGTAGTCTGCCTTTTTTTTTTTATAAAAAAAAAAAGGCAAGCTGGAAACTGCTCCGTTCCTAGGAGCATTTCAAGGGAACAACCTAGAAAAAGGCAGGAGCAAAGCACAAAGAAAGTAATGAAGAGATCAGCAAGACTGGCATCAGTAGCAGACCTGAAGAGTTGTAAGGGATGTGTGGCGAAGAGCTTTACACCCGGTATTCAAAGAAAGTATATATTTAGACTAAAAGTGATGGTTTAACAATCAGAGTGTAGGCAGGGGATATATGTCAAGCAACTGTATAGAAGCATCTCATGAAGAGACTCACAGGTAAAGGGGCATCCCAAACCTTACCCTCCTTCCAAGGGGAAAAACAGACTATATAGGAAAAAGAGTGTCAACTTGGGGAAGTGAGGTATAAGTTATGGACACATGGCTCTTTAATGTCTTTCTAAGATATGGGTAAAAAAAAATCCTTTGTGATATTCCAACTCCATTGAGAACCATGGAATTGTGCTTTCATCCCATTTTTTAAACAATCTCCTTATAAAATGTAGAAGAGTGTAGACAAATTTTTAAATATTCTGTGGTATGATTCATGCAGCTTACATATTTGTTGGCTTTAAAATCAGTAGGGTTCCAGCCTTCTGGTCAAATCTAAAAGCCAGTATTTATAGAATTAACCAAGTTGGAAAAGACCTTCAAGATCATTAACTCCAACCTATCACCTAACACCTTCTAATTAATTAAACCATGGCACTAAGTGCCTCATCCAGTCTCCTTTTAAACACCTCCAGGGATGGTGACTCCACCACCTCCCTGGGCAGCCCATTCCAATAGGCAATCACTCTTTCTGTGAAGAACTTCTTCCTAACATCCAGTCTAAGCCTGCCCTGGTGCAGCTTAAGACTGTGTCCTCTTGTTCTATCACTGCTTGCCTGGGAGAAGAGATCAACCCCCTCCTGGCTACAACCTCCTTTCAGGTAGTTATAGAGAGCGATAAGGTCTTCCCTGAGCCTCCTCTTTCCCAAGCTGAACAACTCCAGCTCCTTCAACCACTCCTCCAGTCCCCTCACCAGCGTTGTTGCCCTCCTCTGGACATGTTCAAGCATCTCAACATCTTTCTTAAATTGAGGGGCCCAGAACTGGGCACAGTACTCAAGGTATGGCCTGACCAATGTTAAGTGCAGCAGCAGAATGACTTCCCTGGTCCAGCTGACCACACTATTCCTGATACAGGCCAGGATGCCATTGGCCTTTTTGGCCACAGTACAAAACTGATTCATTTTTATCCCCTTGTGAAAATGTAAATTTAAAAAAAACAAAAACAAAACAAACCAAAAAACCCCCACTGTTAACTAAAATCTGGAAAAAACATGCTGTGGTAGTGTTTTGTGGGATCCATCATGCAGGTCTCCTGTGGCTCTTTTCTCTTCTGCAATTAGAATTCCCTTATTATGGGGTATTTCCCATGCATTGCAGACTTTGCACTCACAGATAGGAAAAGGAAATTGACTGTGGTCCATCATACAGGACGTATAGGTAAAACTAATTCAGAATAAAATAACAAATTATTTAAAGAGACTTGAGTACAGCTAACTCACAATACAGCACTACTAATTTTACCTGAAATATTTCAGTCTTGGTCTGTGTACTTTGGCCTTCCAACAAAATAATAAGAGGAAGCACACAGAGAAAACTGCTGTTTTCAAGCTAATGATTTCACTGAAATACCAACATTCTGGCATTGTGTAACCGTTGTGAAATATCAACCATCACCAGGTAAGTATTGTGATTTTAGCATTAGTATTAGATGAAGATATGTGAGAGAAATCCACTCTAACAAACCACTTGAGCTGTCTGTAACAGTATTTTGTATGAGTTATTAACACTGATTACCAATTTAGTCATTACAATATAGGAAGTGAGTGCAATTCCATTTCCTTTTAATTTCCATTTTTCTCGTTGTAATTAGTTTTTGTAATGATTACAGTAGTAAAATTGCTCAGCATCCACACTAATCATAGTTTTAAAAAATACCTCTCTGATTTTCCAGATTCTCAACCTTTCTTTGTCCCTTTCACCATACTGGTGAAATAAAATAAAATTTAATTTAAAAGAAATCAACCCTATAAATCTAGTTCAAGAGACACCCCAAGACACCCATCTTCTGTGCCACATTCCATAAGGAATATTTGCAGGAAGCAGGAGGGAAGCAGGATATGTCACAACACTAAGTACAATTTAGAACAACCTAATCTGCCTTAAGGAAATTACAGAGTTCAGGAAAAGCAGTAGGTGGCATGAAGCCATCTTGACCTCATCTCATCACCTAGCCCCTGCAGTATTTTGAGTACAACCTGCATCCACTACCAACTCTGAAAACTCCTATATTGTACTTTTAACAGATTCAGAGATAGTCTACATTGAGAATAAATCTTATGAGGAGCTGGGGCTGTTGAGTTTGAAAAAGAAGAGGCAGAGGGGAGACCTCGTTGCTGTCTACAGCTACCCGAAAAGAGGTTGTAGAGAGGTTGGTGCTGATCTCTTCTCTCAGGTAATTAGTGATAGAACAAGAGGGAATGGCTGCCACTGGGTGTGTTTAGACTAGATATTAGGACTTTTTTTTTTTCATGGAAAGAGTGGTCAGACATTGGAATGGGCTGCCCACAGGGAGGTGGCTGAGTCACCAACCCTGCATGTGTTTAAAAGTCATTTGGATGTGATGCTTGAGGATATGGTTTAGGGTGCACATTGTAGAGTAGGGATATCATTCGGACTTGGAGATCCTGAGGGTTTTTTCCAACCTGAATGATTCTGTGATTCTGTAGAGTTTCCTCTTAAAGAGCTGCTGAGAGTGACTCAAACGGGCCAGGAAACACAGTCTGAGAGACACCTATTTCTTGCTAAAATTAGCATCCCTGATACGCTTTTAGGAAAATTGCTCTCTGGGCAGGGTTCCTTGAAATCAGTCCTTTATTTTTAGACACTTTTCTAGTCTTAAATTAATTCAAATATACCCAAACTCTAACAGCTTGCTAGAAATCAAAGCAGAGTATCACCACAGTTTATTAGAGAAGGCGATGAGTGTTAGATAACAACAGTTCCATTAAATATTTTGGTCTTCGGTGTAATGAATACTTCAAAACAGCCACATGAAAGTTAACAAAGTCACCATAGAAAGCAGCATGTGCTTACACAGTAGGAACAACAGGATATACATTTAACACGCTTTATTAGTAAAATCCAGAAAGCACTGAAGTTCTGGCATGTTAACATCCTCACCAACTCAGTGACTTTGCAAGATCCTAATGACATATTGAAAAACTCAGCTCTTGCAGAAATAGCTTCTCTTTTAACTGTTTCTGTTCCTTTGAGGTTTTAAAAAAAGGCTCCATCCACCACATACTCATTCTCAGAGCCTTGAAATCCCTTCATTTCTACATCACGATGTCATCTTAGCCACAGACTTGCCAAGCCTTCTCTTTCTAAGGGTCTTGCCAAAGCTGGCCTAGCTAGGAGACTTACAGCTGAAACATCTGATCCACTTTGCAGCAAAACAATAAATTTGTGTGCAACAGGATTAAGACAATTAACTGTTCCTTTACAAGGAACCACAAATGCGTTTCTAAAAATTAATCATAAAACCTTTACTTCCACAATGAGCTGCTTGCTTCTGTCACTCCAAATCACTACGTGTAACAGAAATGAAGAAATATTTTTGACAGGCATCATAAAATCACATTCCTAGGTTAATAATTCAATGTTAAGTGTTGTGATGTAAGAGATACAGTCACATAATCATCAGAGGTCATGGCCTCACTATGACTTATAGCCTTTAAAGAGAGTCTGGGTATGATTTGTAGGAAACATGCAGATATCCTTTGTTTTGGTTTTATGGAAAATTTTTCCAATCTGCAATTGCTGTAGCAGCCTGTTCTAGACACATGGATCTGAGCCTTTCTCTCTTGCCCATCCCCTCTGGAGCCTTAACACGTTCGTAATATACATTAGGATGACAATCATCCGGTCCACATTAGAGCTTGCAATTAAGACTCAGGTTTCAAGCTTCACTTAGCAGGTAGTTTCATATGCCTGGGATCAAAATCTTTGAGGTCTGGAAAGGATTTTCCTCTGGGCAAAATGGGAGAAATCTGCTCTCTCTGCTTCTCATGGGACAATGCACCCAACACATTGTCATCTCAATTCATACAATCACAGCAGTACAGGAAGATTCCCATTCTCCACCCACAACAGTCAGAATTAGACAAGATGAATATTGCACCTCACCCAGGGAGCCAAATGTGGCACTGATGAACAGGAAATAGAGCATAATCCCTGTGAAATTTAAGCAGTATGATCTGGCTCCAAAATCTGAGCGTATTTACTCACTCTTTGTAGAGTTTTGTTACTGCCTTCTTAGTCACCAATACTTAGTACAACTAGATGTATGTGACAACCAGGTCCTCCTGCATTTGTTCATAGGTGACACCACTTGTAAAGGCTCATTTACAAGAGTTACTAAAGGGGCAGTTGGATCAGGAGTATTGGGTCTGGTTAAGATTGAGTTAATCTTTCCCAAGCAGGCTTCCTAGTGCTGTGTATTGGTAGCTACAAAGGTGTGGGTAACTGTGATGGGTTGAAACTACCCCAAAATAAAATCCCCAGACTAGCTCAGAAGGTTTGGAAGCGAAATGAAGCTGTATGCACAAGCAAGCTAAAATCTAGAAGCATAAAATGCAATGCATATGTACAAAATATACTTACAATTATTTGCAATTCAGAAACAACACAAAGACCTCCCCTCAGATTGTCCCCCCACCTCTCTGGACAAAAGAAACAAGGGAATAGCTCTCCTCCCAGAGAGAAATCAGGAAAGCAACACTTCTGCTATCTACTTAGCCATAACAGAAGTCTCATCCAAGGTCAGTGAAGTCATACATAGGCACTATTCAGCAGCAGCCAGAGCAAAGAAGAGAAAAGGGAAAAATAATCATTTGTGCAGAAAATTATATGCTAAACCTGCAAGAGAATGGAATGATGCAGACTAATCTACTATTTTTCTTTTGCATCCAATCCCCTATTTTATTTACTTTTTTATTCAGATATGTCCAGGGAGTTCCTATTTCTTGTTTATAATTTAGAATAAGGCTAGAGGGTTGGTTTTAAACCACCACAATAACACACCAGTGTTTTGCCTACTGCTGAGCAGTACTTGCACAGCATCAAGGCTGTCTCTCCAATGTTCCACTCCCACCAGTGGGTCTGGTATGGGAAAAGTCTTGGGAGGGAATATAGCCAGGATAACTGACCCAAAATGACCAAAGGAATATTCCATACCATATAATATCTGCTCAGCAATAAAATCTAAGAAGAAAAATGAGGGCCGGGGTGGGCATTCTTTATTATGACATTTATCTTCTGCTGTATCTGCTATGCATACCGAAGCCCTGCTTCCTGGGAAGTGGCCAAACCATCACCTTCTGATGGGGAGCAGAGAATAAATCTTCTGTTTTCCTTTGCTTCTGCTTTCATTAAGCTGCTTTTATCTCGATCCACATTTTTTTTTTTCCATCTTATTTTCTTCCTCCTGGGTCCTGCTGAGGAGGAGAGAAATAGTGTGGCTTGGTGGGCACCTGGTGTCCAGCCAAGGTCAGCCTACCACATCAGAAAATATGGTTTGCTTTGAAAAAAGTAAAAGGCTGTAGGCTGAGGAAGTTAGAGGCTGTTATGTGTCTTCCTTGGTTTAAACTAAAATTCTAGTTATTTTGTGACAATTCTCCAGCCTTATGTCTCCATATCATTAGTTTGAATGCTCACAGAAAATAAGTAAACTGTAAGTGCTGCCTCGTGTTGTGGGATAGGTGGTAATATGGGGTGACACCCCAGAGACAGAAAGGCACAGTGGCAATTGAACCTCTGCAGAGGCATTTCAGTTGTGGGATTTTGTAACCTTAATTTATGTCCTACTCAGCTATCTATTTTCTCTTTTTTTGCTGGTGTGTCCTAATGAATCTTTGTAAGTAGTTGTAGTTCCAGTTCTCCTTCTAGACTAATAAAGCTGCATTTTCAGTTTACTTGTGATCCATCAATTTATCTAGCTTCTACTAGTTAAACGTAACCAACCTGATGCTTCCCAAGATAGTTGTAGGCAATGGTATGATTTTAACAAGGTTTGAGGTATCCAACTCTCCAGAGAAGTCACTGAGCTCGGCAAATATTTCACATCTCTAGAAAAGGCTACGATGCCCGACTTGAGGTGCTGTAGATCAGTATTTTAGAAAATGTTTCAAAGTGTGCGCACACAAAGCAGTTAATCAGCAAGATACAAGATCACAGTCGTAAGAGATTGCCTTAGTGCTCTTCTCACCCATGTGTAAGGCCTAAGTATGGAAAAGATCTTACAGAGTTCACTAAAATTTTGGAGCCGGCATCCAATTATGCACCTGAAATATACATACGTGTATTCTGTTCCTTGTTGTTTCACTGTTAGGCTTGGTGATGAGCTAAGCACAAGTTCCATGTTCGTTGGCATTCAACAAACAAAAAACATTCATCAAACCTTAGAAATAAGGAAAATACAGCAGCCTTTTAAAATATCAGGCTTGACTTCTCCAAATTAATTTTCTTCCTCTATATAAACCAGTGCTCAGTTTACCCTTGATTGTTGTGAGTTGAATGTAAAAGGTATGGCTAAGCCACCACTGAATGTTTGAGCTTATTTCAAATATATGGACATATTTGGTAAGATTTGCAGACCCCGCTCCTTCTCTGTCTCTTCTGCTCTGCGGGAAGGCTGCTTCTTAGCAGCTTGACAGTCCTCTCCAGAATTCCCCTGTGCTGGATTGAAGTGGGTACGAGACACAGCTGGGGCTCTCAGCCAGCCTTACACTTTCAGGGCTTCAGTTAATCACTTTCCTTCCCTTCCTCCCTTCCTATCCAGATCACTCATGCAGCAAAATGCTATGTGGTATCTTGTCTGCAGTCTTTATGAGAAGGAGATAGGGAATTCCTAGTGTCATTCCCAACATAAGAGCAAAGTCCATGTAGTAAATCCCTTCCCATCACTAGCACCGGGGGTTTCTTTTGTAAGGGCCAGACCATTGTATTCTCTGTACAATCTCTAATATGATCTCGAGGCAATATTTCTTCAGTTCTTACCCTAATGAATCTCAAGTTGACTTAATGCAAAAGAAGAAAGTTTCTGCTAGCCAGTGATACGTCTACTAGATGGAAATACAAAGGATTTGAATTGCTAGGGCTATTGCCGGAGCAACTTGTGAGGGAAACATGACAGAGTTGCTAGGAAAGCAACAGCAGGAACACCTCAGACAGAGAAAAAATATTGTCTAGTCACAAGCAGGTCTAAATCCAGCCCTGACGCACAGGCAAGAGGAAAGAGCATCTGGTCCTGGTGTAGCATAGAGTGTCTATGTGAGAAGCATCTTGCATAAAGCCCAAAAACTTTTCATTGTGGCCATGCCTATCTTGCAGTAAATGAGTAAACTGAAACAGAGGTAACTTATGTAATGAAGGCTCCTGTGCCATACGAGGTGATTCGGACACCCCTTCTGCTATATCATCTTAGCCAGGGAATGAGTGTGGGTGGGAAGAAGGGGGAGCTGCCCTATTGTCCAAAGGGAGGTGGGAAGGAAGGAAAAGAGGAAACAGCTGAGCCTGTTGAGGCCTCTCCTTCATCATTACCTTTTGACTTATAGGTTTGGCTGCCCGAATGAACAAAGCCCAAAAAATAAAAAATAAATCTAAGGGACTAGTCCTGCATCTGCAGATTCACTATGTGAATTTGTGCAAGTTCTTAAAATTCTCTGTATCTGAGATACTGTGTTTTGTAAAATGGAGCTAGGAGGTGCTGTCCTTTAGAAAGCATTTTCAAGACTTTGTATGAAAAATGCTTAGTGGTATGTCTCATTTTTACCAGTGCAGCTGTCCTGTTCAATTTATTTCTTCCTGGAGAAACTGTGCTCTACAAAACAAGATAATACATTTTCTTGGCTGCATTCCTCTAGCATATGAATATAGTCCTCAACTCAACTGAATATTGCAGCAGACAAGCAGAAGACATTGTTTGAAAAGTGGTTTTGTCTTAAAGAAGCAAAGAAGTTTGATCGGTTTTCCATACAGTCTTTTAGTAAATAGTGAGCTCATGCACACTATTGAGACCACACCTCTTCAAAAATATACAGGAATCATATTTTATCTGTATTTTATCTATTCTGTACTTCAGCAGTCCTCTCTTAAACCCTCCAAGAGTCATAGATTTTGACTAACTTTGGACTGGAATACAGGTATCTCAGCTAGCATATAGCTATTCAACTGTATGAGTTGCCATTACTGCTTGAAAACAAGAGCTTCGCTTAAAAATGGAAAAACTTCTGATGATTTACTGTCTAGCTCTGTTCTCCAAAGCCATGCATGTCTGCTCACGAACAGCAGCTGACATATCTCACCCTAAATAGATAGTGCCCACCTGAGCTTTTAAAACTCCATTAAAATCTTAAGAGCCAACATGAAAAGAAAGCAAAAGACGTTCTCTGCAGGTTGTGGTGAACTCCGCTAGCCTTACAAAATCCAGAGCCAATCCTGCTTATTCGTGAGTACCTCTGCTTGGTACCTTGATGAATCAGATTTAGATCGAGCAGCAATGGGAGGCAGCTGCTTTGTATTACCACAGAAGTAACCCAAGAAGGGAAATGCAGAGAACAAAAAGGGACAGGAGCTGCAAACCCATCTTCTTCTCCCATAAATGTGCTCTGACTCATAAGATCTTAGCACAGCACTCTGCTGTGCCACAATGCGCACAGCAATGAATTCTCCTAAGCTTTCACTCTCATCACCACAAGATGAAGGTAAGTATTTTCCCTTCAAATCCCTTTTTAGATCACACATATGGCACCTTGTGGCAACACGTGAGTAGCTGCTTGCGATTAACCAATCTGCCACATCTTTTTGCATCTCAATAAGAAATTACTTCTTGTGTAAGCATGGAAAAAAGTGAAAATTGCTGCCCCAGTCAGATGTAAGAATCATAGAATCATAGAATCAGAATGGTTTAGGTTGGAAGTGACATCAAAGATCATCCAGTTCCAACCCCCTGTCATAGGCAGGGACACCTCCCACTAGCAAAGGTCACTCAAGGCCTCATCCAGCCTGGCCTTGAACACCTCCAGGCAGGGAGCAGCCACAACCTCCCTGGGCAACCTGTTCCAGTATCTCACCACCCTCACTGTAAAGAACTTCCTCCTAACATCCTGTTTAAATCCCCCCTCTGCCAGTTTGAACCCATTACCCCTCATCCTGTCATTACAAGACCTTGTGAATAGTCCTTCCCCAGCCTTCCCACAGGCCCTTTTCAGATACTTGAAGGCTACTATGAGGTCTCCTCAAAGCTTTCTGTTTTGCAGGCTGAAGAGCCCCAACTCTTGTAGCCTGTCCTCACAGCAGAGGTGCTCCAGCCCTCTGATCATCTTCATTAAAAGACACCTTTTCCAAATATCTGCAGAATTATCAGCACCAGCAAGGGCAGCAGTTTGGGGTGCAGGCTCCCCTTAGTGACATTGTGATTGTGAGAAAATTTTCACAGAAAGGAAGACTGCTGACCAAGAAGAAATAGGCACAAACTTAAAATCTACGGTTTCAATTCAATCCTTTCCTGATTCTGACAGTCCTAGACTCTGAGATTTGTTTATCAAACCTCCCTTAGGGATGAAGTTATAGTTACTAGACTACACTTGTTCCGCAGTGGCTCTAGACCCAGATATGGAGCAAGTATTTCCCAAGGATAGATCTGATCCTACATTTGATGAGGATGTTGTGGTAGAGCAGCTATTGCCACTCCAGAGATCCTTAGGGATGAATCACCTTCTTCTTCTTCTTCTTCTTCTTCTTCTTCTTCTTCTTCTTCTTCTTCTTCTTCTTCTTCTTCTTCTTCTTCTGTTTCTTTCTGTTTCTTTAGGGGGTACCTCTGAATCCCTGATGTTCTTGTGTTGATGCAAAATACCAGCACATCCAGAAGAATAAGGTTTACAAAGATGTATTACAGAGTGGGGACAGAAGGTGGATCTTGAAAGGCAATCATTTTTCCCCAACTAGTGAAGACAAGAACAATCCACAGCCTGCTGAATGGAGCTGGTCTTTTGCATGCCAGATTCTTTTATTTTCTTTTCTTCTTTCTTTTTTTTTTTTTTTTTTTCTTTTGTGAAAATAATTGTGTTTTCATCCTGTAAGGCAAAAACAGGGAATGGAATCTGGTAGCCACATGGTCAAGAAAAAAGCGAATCACAGAAGATGCTCTCTTCAAAACTGGCAGGTACGCTAAAAAGGGTCTGTCTCATCAGGCTTCTGAAGCAGCAGGTAGAGAAGGAAAACTGGGTGTGAGATGTTCTCCCAGACAGAATAAGAGGAGGATTATCAAGCTACAGAGGTTGAGAGTGGCCTGCCAATTCTCACACAGGGCTCCAGCACAGCACTCCAGCAGCTTCACCAGCCCACCACCTTCTCTCTGGTGGATTATCCACCGCATCCACAACGGAGAACATCATGGCCCAGAGATGCATGGCATACAGAGCAATGTACCACTCATGCCAAACCACTCCAACCCCATTAACAAACCTCTTTGCTACTCCCAACACTAAAAAGATGACACCACAGCAGTTTGTCTCTGTGGTGGTTTTGCAGTTACCTGCCCCACCACACCTTTTGAAATAAACCCCGGCTAGGACTCAGAACACTGGAAGTTGATAAATGAAGCTTTATGTTTACAGCAATGCACAATATACAATCAGATATTTACAATGTATAACAGATATTTACAAATATATACAGTGAAAAGGTAATACAGAAACACCACACCCCTCTCAGAGGTCAAAATCCCCAAGAGGGGTAACCAACCACCCCCTACCACCTTTCGCCCCTTCCCCAATCTTATCTCACCACCTGTTGATGCTGCAGATAAGCTGAGATTGATCGGCCAGGGGGGTTAGTAGCAGGAAAGAAGTTAGTAGAATTATTAAGAATCAGCTACAAAAGACAGAGACAAAGGAACCATGCAAGAGAAGCAGCTACAGCCCAGCGAGGTCTGAAAGTGTCTGACTGTGTTTGGGTTACACTTTTAAAACAATTTTTTTTTTTCTTTCTCAGTAGAGCTCTGGGTGAAGTGACACACTGTGTTTTCCTCTCTCAGCCAATAGTCTAATTTCTCATTCTAATTCTCCAATTAGTTCAAACCAGCACAGTCTCAAACTAAGCCTTCAGTATTTTGGCCTACTGCTGAGGAGCATGCACTGTAGTGGGTTTACAGATGAAAACTTCAGGTACTGGGCATTCTGGGAGCACTCACCAAGCACTTGGCAGAGTGGGGAAGCTGCCATTTCTTCTGGAGGTTAACGAAGGAAAGGCTCTTTCTGCTTTCTGCTCTCACCTTTAGCTTTTCAGCTTTTTCTACTTCACTCCATACCCATGTGAAGGCCAGTCACAACAACTGTACTTTAACCAACATTCGCTGATCTGAGTTTTCTTGTGTATTCTTTCTCTTGAGTTAAACTTTAGACTCTTTATCTAACCCTGACACAGGTCTCAGTCACAGAGAGCAGTCTGGTGAGAGCAGTCTGGTGAGACACTTCCTTGCTTTTCATGCTTCCTCTCCCTCTGAAAGAGGAGGGAAAGGCAGAGGAAAAGGATATAGCATTGGGCAACTTTAACTACAGCTAAGGCAGATGTAGCTTCTCTTCTGTAGCTTACACCCATGTAATTGGTAACAGTGCTTGGACCTTGGACTAAAACCTTACAAATTTCCTCTTATTTAGTCAGTTCTTCTCCCCAACTCCCCCCAAAAAGGCCCTAATCTAAATCAGATCTGGATATTCAGGAAACACCACAGGCCACTACAATGAGCAAAACATTTGCAAGTCATCCAGAGACTCAATTTCCTTCCTAAAGGGATAGCACAACAGGGTTTACTTTGTAAGAAGGAAAAAAAAATCTCTTTTTGGATGCTTGCAGCAGGTTTGCTGTCTCTTTGACTGAGCCCCTCTGGAGCACTCAGGACATGAGGACAACTTGTTCACTTTTGAATGTTTTTTTTTATCACTACTTTGTCCACTTCCAAATGTGGAAAAAAAATCCTAGCATCACACTGCTAATACCAAATAAAAACTTTAGTCATTTCCACCCTCTCAATAATAAAGAGAGAAAAGTGATGATAGTAGAATTTTATTGGCTTTATTTAAACAGGCTTCTTCTCCACCAACAATGTGCTACTACTATAAAACTTTTTTTCTGACACATTACTTTAAACACTAGAGCATGGATATGCCAGCTCCGCACTTCAGGAGCTACAGCTTGATGCCAAGAACTATTAGTCACATTAAGAAGCCTATTCACGATACAGTGGATAGAGGGGAGGGCGTCTGAATCCTCCTGCCTCCAGCACTGTTGTGTACCCTGTCACAGGCCCTGGCTGCAGCCAGACTCGTACACAGGGAAGCTAAGAGAGGTTTTCTGCTAGTGGCAGGAAGCATCAGAGGCTTTAGGGAGGAGGAAATTTCTTTCCCCTGGTTTTAAGGTGGATGCTGCTGCAGTGCTCCGCAGGAATTGCTGCAGTCAGCTGAGGACAAGTAATGAGAGAAAGGAAGAACAATGAAGTTAAGCAAACAAATGTCTCGTCTAGGTCTGGGGAACTTCTAGTCTAAATACATTGCTATCCTCCTTCAGTATACATATGTGTGTGCTGCTCTTCAGGACAAATGGGGCCTTTCTTTTCAACCGCTCTGACTTCAGCGAGGATTGCACAGCTGGGACCATGACTTGTCTCCTCTTACTAAAACCACTTCTTACAAGTGCTGACTGTGTCTGCATGTTCCTCTGAGTCACTTCTTCAGACGAAAGAGAAAAATAGAAAATATTTTAAGACCTAATCTATCATCTTTCTGTGCTTATGCCTATAATTAATCTGGTTTGGGAAGAGAAGAAGAAATTTAATATTATTAAAAATTCCAGTTTATTAAGTAACCATCCTGGATGTTTATCTGTCTACATTTTCCCCCATGTATGGGAAAAGAAAAGAGAATCTGAAATGATCAGAGCACTCCTGAGCAAAGACATAGCTGAGCCAAGGCAGAAGGAATATTCCAGCAGAGACAGAGAGGGAGGCAGTATCCAGAAGGAATCAGACAAACCACATATACGACGGTTGAGAAGTCTTAACCATACATCTAAAAATGGTAATACTGATGAGCTGGGGTTTGTTTGTTTCTTTTACTTTTGCATTTAAAACAAGCACCTTCTGCTGCTGATCTCAGACAGTGGCAGTCTGCGACATGACACACATGCTGAAACACAACATGGAAAACGCCTGCACACACTGCATAAGATTACAGTATGCAAAAGTGGATATTTCATCCATATATCAATTGAAACGACCTATAATTCCAGGAATAATTGTTTTGAAACAATCTCACATGAATTCACCTTCACGAGATTAGAGGCTGATGTCACCATGAGGGTGAAGTCATCAGCAATGACTTAAGCTAATGGGATAATGCCAGAAGAACTCCTTTGCCTTGTGCAGAGCTTAACTCCTTCCAAGCAATAAGGAATGCTGAGAACTATGTACCTCTTTTGTTTGCAGCATTTCCTGTTTTAACAGAGGAAAACTCACAGTTGACTGATGAGGACGGGGGATGAAATATCCTTCCTTGGTTGGTGATCTCCGTTTGGAGATTTTAAAGCCACATGTCTGAATTTAAGTTGAACTTCAGGACAAAGAATACCAGCTGTATGTGATACATGGGCAAGTTTCTGTAATACTAATTTATGGGAGTAGACTCTCTTCATTTTAGCTTGCTAACACAGACAGATTTGGCAAGGGGACTCAAGTCCAGCTTCACATCCATTAGGGACAAAGATGTAGAAAGAGATGTGGCCCAGAGTGACCACAGGAGGCTTTTCCCAGGCATCACAAACAAATAGCTACCCATCATGGCACATGATGTGACTGATGCAAAGCCATACCAAGTAGCGGTGCCAGCTCAAACCAAGTTGGGTGTCTTCCTGAGGTAATAGAAAAGCACATGATTTAGAATCAATGGCATTAAAAATCATCAGAGTCATCCTGGAAAGTACAGATATTTTTGTTTGACTCTGTAATGCATGCTTGTGTGGGAGTGGTGTCAGCTTGTTCTATTTCCAGCCTGTGAGCACCGAGGTGTGACAAGCCCTCTTCACCGCTCATTTGGCAAAAGGTGCTGGCAGTGCCACTCCCTGGCAATGGCAAGCAGCTCAGAGAAAGCAAAAAGGATCTGAAAGAGCAGTAAACCTAAGAGCTGGGCCTGATTCTGTGTGCCACAGAGTTCGCTCTTTCCTTTTACTTGGATTATGCCCCCAGAGCGGAGCGTGCGGAAAAGATTTGTCAGCATGGTCAAGTGACCTTTGCCAAGCTTGAGACCACACAGTGCAGTGCACTCTACGCTAGCTCCTGATGTGCATATCTTCAATGCACGTGGTCGAAGCTCTCTGGCACTCAGAGCATTTAAGAGAGCCCCCAGGCCACACATCAGTATGCTACAACTTCACACACAGCTGCAGAACTCAGGTAGGCTCCAGTTCTGCTGAAATCAGCTTTACTCTGCTCTGCTGGAAATAAGATCAGAGCTTGGCCCACTGTATCCTTAACTATCTTTTCATGTTTTAAAGCCATATATTCTATTTAACCCCCTCTTACTCTGCAGCACTATTACAGAGAGGTTGTGGAGTCTGGTACTCTAGACACTTTCAAAATCCAGATGGACACAAAATCACAGAAACATCAAAGTTGGAAAAGACCCTCAGGATGACCAAGTCCAACCTATAACCCTTCTCTACAAGATTCACCTTCAGCCATAGCCCTGAGCACCACATCCAAATGGCCTTTAGACATATCCAGGGTTGGTGACTCAACCACCTCCCTGGGCAGTTCATTCCAGGGCCTGACCACTCTCTTCATGATAAACTTTTTCCTAATGTCCAATCTAACCCCCCCTTTTTCTGTCTCCAACTCCCTGTGAGAAGAGACCAGCACCAGCCTCTCCACAACTTCCCTCTGAGTAGTTTGCAACCTTTGCAACCTGATTGAGGCATACCTGCATTAGCAGGGGGAGTGAACTGGATGATCTCCAGAGGTTCCTTCCAGCACCTATCATTCTGTGATTCTGTGGTTGTCATTTGTTTACTCCATGGAGTTTGAAACTGAAAAAGCAGGCCAGTCTTTTTTGCATTCTCTCTTTGCATTTTGGGTTGAAATGCTGAAGGTTAAACGTTGAAAGCTCCTCAAAAAAAAAACATGCACTATTTGAATTATAAATAGGGAGATACATAAGTCCAGCCAACAAGGACATATAAATATCCTAAAAGACCTTCAGTTATGACCTTTCCAATGTGGCTTAGCTGGTAACCCTTAGGCTGGATGTTACTAAGTAGGTGAGGCCATCATCTTTTCCACAGAGGAGATAGAGGATGGTTATTTGAACTCAGGAATAAAATTCAGCCATTTTGGCCACTGGAGTGAAACCACCTGCACTTAAATGATCTACGTTCCTGTTACAAGTACCTTCATGTTTAACAGCATGTTCTCTTAAACAGGAAGCATTCATGAAAGAAAAAATCTACAGCTGTATGAAAAAAAAAAAAAAAGGGACTCAGCAGTATTTTAGGGCAAGCTTGTCCTTTTTTTCACAGGACCCACACAGTACCAGACAGAGAAATGTGGAATGGTTCAGAAGTATACTGTAGGCAAACACATTATCCTTCCTCTTTCACTGCACTCTTTGTTCAAGCGCCTCAGTTCCAAAGCAATCTCTTCACCTTGAAAATTGATATATTGAATGAAAATGATACAGTCACACGTACTGGAATAGAAGACATCTTCCACACTGGTAACTCATACCTATTTTGAAAAAAAACTAGGAGTCCACACATTAGGGTTTAGCTCAGCTTCTGTATTTCCTATTTAGGACTCATGTTCTGACTTCTTATCCAGGCAAAGAATCTATTGTTCTTGCTGGCACTGAAGGGAACACAAAATGTCTTCTGAAACACATAGATAAGGGTCAACTTTTGAGCTGAGTAACATGCCTGCAGAGCTAATAGCTTTGCTGTGGTCTCCAAGGAGTGAGAACTACCATGCCTTCACTCCAAATCCACCCTGAGACCCATCCAAAGAACAAGGACTTACTGAACACCACTACTGAGAATCACAAATGTCCAATGAGAAAAGAGCCTTGGAATTCCACAGTGCTGAGCTGGACGTGCGTGCAGGGACCTGAACTCTGTTTACAGCCAACAAAGGTGAGGAAGATCCACCAAATATCAGTTTGGGTAGCATGAGCACTGCTGGTGAGGACTGGGTATTGAGAGGGGAGCACCTAAATTTTCTTGGAATGTGACCAGTACTGCACGCCCTGGGAAAGCAGCCACTTTGTTATGACAGACTTGAGCACAGGTTATGGTGCCCAGTTCCTCAGGATATAACTCTGAATCTGTCTTTCAAATAGAGAACTGTGGTGGGACCACCTACCTCCTCTGCTGAAGGTAAGAGAGGAGGCAGTTCTAATCCTCCCATTATTCCAGTGCATTTTATGTAGTGCCTAATTTGGAAGCTTATAAAAAGGCCTCATATTCTGCAAACCAAGTCCCGAAAAGGGAAATTTCTACGATCTTAATTACAATTTGCTGTAGGAGGTCCAAAATCCAGACAGTTCTCCAAGACTTGTGGCAGCTGACTTATTATTCTATCACGCTTGATGGAAATACAAAATTGCATATCCTTCTTTGTAAGATGACTTCTTGGTCTCTGGCGCTCAGTGGCTGTCAGTGGGATTATATATTGGATTTTTCTGTCAGCATGTAATAAAAGGAAAGTTTAAAAGGGGTGGGGGGAAGGCAATATATGAAAATAATTCCATTCATATTAGGTTTTGTAAAACCCACCAACTAGCTTTGCGCTGACCATGTATGGATAACTGAATGAAAAGGAAGAGGTCTTCGATGCCTTGCAGAACTATGCAAGGGCTGGCCATTAATTCCATGTTTATTGTTCCAGAGAGAGCTGGGGAGTTCCTGCTACCAGCAGTACTCACACACTCTAAAGCATTAGCTCTAGGTTTTCCCTACCTTATATACTTAAACTGGGACAACCGGCAGGAGAAACTTAATAGTGATTTGGGTTTCTTCTCAAGGCACTCCTCTAAAGGCTTTCCCCACAGTGTCTAGTAGAGGTTAACTAGAGAAACTTCAGGAAATTACTGTGGTGACACCTCCCCTTTCCTCCTTCTCCTTTCTCGCTACTTGAAACTGCATGTAGCAGAGCAGAACCTTAAATGTCTTAAATGCCTTCACAGTGTCCTTCTCAGAGCTTGCTATCCACCATATCAAGTTATTTCACCTACCAATGGTCGACACCATCCAATCTCCCCCAGACAAATCCCACATACACAGTATTCAGCAGCGCTTGTCTCTGACAGATCCAACAGGATGCAGCATGCACCATCGCACACCAGGCAGCTCAAGGCACATATTTTTTGGCCACTGCAATCACAGAATCACAGAAGCATTCAGGATGGAAAAGACCCTCAGAATCATCAAGTCCAACCTATAAGCCTACTCTACAAGGTTCACCCTAAACCATATCCCCAGGCACCACATTCAAACGACTTTCAAACACATCCAGGGTTGGTGACTCAACCACGTCCCTGGGCAGCCCATTCCAATGCCTGGCCACTCTTGCTGGGAAAAAGCATTTCCTAATGTCCAGTCTAAACCTACCTAGTTTCATCTCCATCCTGATCCCCACATCATACAGGAAGCAGCTTTCACACAGCAAACAAAATTAATAACATGCCTGCTTGAGAAGGAAGCACAAAAAATTATTAAGCAAATCAATAGCGCTACTTTGCTGGTAAAATTTTAGAGAAGTATAAAGAGTAGAAGAGTTAGCCCAGCCACATATCTACTCTCTGAATCGGGAGAAAAATATTGGTTTAGGAAAACAAGCCTGGATTAACAGAGCTACTTAAAAAAGATCCATAGTTGGTATTGTATCTAGATCTGTGCAAATAATCTGCTCTTTAGTTCTTGGGGGGAATAAAAACAAACAAAAAAAACACCAACCCAGCAAAAAAAAAAAAAGAAACACAACTTTTGAAGGTGGGTGAGGTCAAGCATGGTTAATTTTAAAGATAAATTTTAAAGATAAATTTTAAAGATAAATGTGCCAAATTACCATTTGGAGGAGGTGGGGGTGGGGTGTCTACTTAGAAAACAATCTTCAGTATTTTTAAGAAGGCTCAACTCTTTTTCAGCCAAAATACTTTGATAAGCTTAACACAAATTTTGCCAGCAGCTTCAGTACCCCACGTCTGCATTTTTTTCTGCATGTAAATTGAAAGACTAAAACATTTCGCTCACCTCTAGTTGCAGCTTTAGTCCTGAAAGATACCCATGTTTCACTTCTCCACTTTGGCAGATGCATATTTTTCTTTATTTCTTTCTGGGGAGGGGCTGTTCACAAGGTCTTGTAATGACAGGACAAGAGGGAATGGGTTCAAATTGGCGGAGGGGAGATTTGAACGGGATGTTAGGAAGAAATTCTTCACAGTGAGGGTGGTGAGGCACTGGAACAGGTTGCCCAGGGAGGTTGTGTCTGCTCCCTCCCTGGATGTGTTCAAGGCCAGGCTGTATGAGGTCTTGAGCGACCTGATCTAGTGGGAGGTGTCCCTGCCTATGGTGGGGGGTTGGAACTGGATGATCTTTGAGGTCTCTTCCAACCTAGACCATTCTATGATTCTATGATAATACCTTCCATGATATTAGGGAACTTGAATAGGAAACACTGAAAAGAAAACCTTGCTTTTTGTTATCTGATCTTTAATCCCAGCTTTCCCTTTTGTACGTTATGTCTAGGGAGCTATGTTTTTCAAAACTCAGGGGAAATTCATCTGCTAATCTGTCAACAAGCCATCCATCTGTAATGTCTGCTCTAAATTTGTTTTGCTAAGTTACTATGCACCCAATGTTCAATGCAGATGTTTTGACACAAGCGGTAGGGAAAAACAAAATTTGTTGTTTCCTACCAACACTGCCCCCCAGAAAAAAAAAAAAATTATTTAATATTAAAAAAAAAAATTGCCATGCTTTTTAAAAAATGCTTCAGTGCTCTGTGACAATGAGTGACTTCTCAATTCCTTCAGCCATGATGTGGCCTTGCTGCTTTAAAAAATTGTCACTAAAAACAGTATTAACATTCNGTTCCTACCAACCCTGCCCCCCAGAAAAAAAAAAAAAATTTAATATTAAAAAAAAAATTGCCATGCTTTTTAAAAAATGCTTCAGTGCTCTGTGACAATGAGTGACTTCTCAATTCCTTCAGCCATGATGTGGCCTTGCTGCTTTAAAAAATTGTCACTAAAAACAGTATTAACATTCCAAACCTTTCATACCTTCTGAAAAGGTACAGAAGAGTGATTTTACTCTGATTTGCACATTTGTGTTAGAATTCTTCTGTTAAAGACAAGTAAAAAAAAAAGAAGGCACCTCCCAGATGAAAAATAGCCTGAACACTCAAAGGCAGAACTTAAATGTTCCTGTCTGTCCCATACATTGCAGAAATGACTGTGCCAGACATTTTACCACCTGAGGACAGATGGAAAGATATTTGCTTTCTTTCAGATTGTGCCTTACACCAAGTATTGAAGTTTCTGCTTCAGGAGAAGGAAAGGAAAGAAACCCAATCCCTCCTTTAAGCAAATATTAAATGGGCAGTATGGTTTATGTAGAAGTGGTTGGTGGGACACCTGAAACCAAAGATTCAGGTTCAGATTGTACAGTCAGCAGGTTAGGAGATACTTCAAGAGTATGTTTCTTGTAAAGGAATATGAAGCCAAATCACCTGGGTGCTGCTTGCTTGCTGGGTAGTAACCTAATGGTAGTGTTTACTCAAAACACACACACCCATACGTAGGAAAGCATTTGTGGCTGCTTGTTCCCAATCTGAGACCCTGGGCCAGTGTGGCTACTTCACTTCCAGGTTCCAGGGCAAAAGTCAAGTCTCAGGGCTGTACTTGTGTGTTCCCCATAGCATCAACACCAGTACATTCTGCACCGTTTTAAAGTGCATGCCTAGCCCTCTTCACTGCAAATAACATCTTCAAAAATATTTGATTTTAAATTCACAGTGGAGAGAAATATGTCACAGTCACACTTTCAAGTCTGGTCAAGGTGTCCACAGAATCCATCCACAGAAGGGCCTTTAGGCATGAGAAAACCCTCAACATGTAGAGGCATAAACTGAACTCACATCTGTGAAGATGATGCCACTTTATCCAGAGGCACTAGGACCATTCTAAATTATCACATGGCTGCCAGACAGCAGCTTACCACTGAGGCACATTTTCTACAATCCAGGTGGGAGGATGAAACACATCAGGAGAGAAACAAAAAGTTCAAAAAACAGGAGAGAGAGAGAGCGACAGGCTCCTGAATTCAAGCACTGACTCTTGTTGTACAACCAGGTTGTTTAGATACAAGACTTGGAAATATTTTTATTACTTTACAGCACCTCATCCTCTGATCCAGGCTGAGTCTTCTAAGCCCTGCTCCTCACCACTGCGAGCCTAAATGTGCTTGACTCTCTCCTATATTCTGTCTTCACATCCACATTTCCTCAGCATGCTCATCACATGAAAAACAAGCATTAAGCCTAAAAACCAGTTGCTGAACCCATCGTGTTTGTCAGAGGGTTACAGACAATGCAACTGGCTCTGTTTCCTTCTTCTCGATCTGAGTGACTACAACAATAGAGAAGTGTAAGTGTCCTGAGAGGAATCACTTAAGAGAGTTTTTTAGTGTAAAAAATTGTAATCTAAGACCCTGAAAAAAGAACTGCTGAGTTTTTAGCTGCATTGCCTGTGCCAGCTTCTCTCCTGATTTCATAGTATCCAAGGCTTGATAATACCAAAGATGTCTATCCTCTCCATACAACTGTTATTATTGCTGCTTATCCAAGAGGTGTACATTGGCAGAGGAAGGAACTGTGATTATCTGAAACATGATAGCAAGCACAGCTTTTCTGTTCAGGGATTCTTAGTCATTCTCCCACCTCTAAACCTGTTCTTGTAATTTTGGGGGAGGCTCTGTGGGTTTTCAATTCCCTGCTCAGCCAGTCCACGATAGCAAAATTGAGGAAATATTTTGACTGCTTCATCTGTTTCAGAGTTTGAGAATTATTTGTGTTAGAATAAGAAAAATCATTACTGATCTATTAAAGAGAACTATCTATGTGAGAGAGAAATGACTCAAGAAGTTGGAAGGGACCTCCAGAGATCATCAAACCCAACCTCCCTGCCAAGGCAGGATCACCTAGGGTAGTTCATACAGGAATGCATCCAGGCAGGTTTTGAAAGTCTCCAGAGAAGGAGACTCCACCACCTCTCTGGGAAGCTTGTTCCAGGGCTCTGTCACCCTCACTGTAAAGAAGTTTCTCCTCATGTTGAGGTGAAACCTTCTATGTTCCAATTTGTAGCCATTGCACTTTGTCTTATTGCTGCTGACCAGTGAAAAGAGATTGCCTCATCCACTTAACACCCACCCTCCAGATATTTATAGACACTGATGAGATCTCCTCCCAGTCTTCTCTTCTCCAGACTAAACAGCTCCAGGTTTCTCAGTCTCTTTTTATAGGGGAGATGCTCAAATCCCCCAGTTATCCTTGTGGCTCTCCACTGGACTCTCCCCAGCAGGTCCCTGTCTCTCCTGAACCAGTGAGCCCAAAGGTGGACACAGATGAAGCTGTGTATGTCTTTATAAGCACCAATTTACTCTGGCTGGATATTCCCAAAATTAGCAGTCACCAGTCACACAAATCAAGACAAAGCTGCTCCTCAATAATCAGTCCCTTCCTGGATGTGCTTTAACTTTTAACTCATTGGAATTGCTTTGTATCTGTGGGGCTTGTCTAGGGATGGAAGTAATAAGCAACAGGAAACAAATGCAGTGTTCTTTCACCAGAATCTAGGGGCAAAAAGGAGGAAACCTGTAGGGCACTGTGACTTTCTATAAGCACTTCTAAAAAATGCTGGTCTTTTTTCCTATTGCCATGTTGCACTGTAGACTGCTGTCTATTATACCATTCTCTGTAATATCTTTCAGCATTTCTCCTCCTCTTTAAAACATGCATTTAAGAGACGTTTTTTTCAGTGGCTGCTTCCCAGAATTAATTCAAGTTCAATATTCCCTTTCCTTGTGTCTAAAGGCCATTAGAGTAATTCTTCCATTTCTGTGAGTGCAGATGATTGTGAGTTTTTAATTTTTCTGACTGAATGGGTCACATCTACTTTAGAGTTTCAATCTGAACCAGGAGCATGCTTTGAAGTAAGTCTCCAGGTTAACCTTAATGTGCATTGGTTCACCTCACAGAGCAAGCTCAGAGGACACAAACTGGATTCTTTTCAGACAAAGATATTGCAGAAGGTGTGCCTATGAAGTCAACCTGATCCAGCAGCTATTGGACATGTTGTGCAAGGCCAGTGCAAAGCAAACCTTTCTGAAGCATGTATGCTATGGATGCCAGGACCTCAGCTATTGCTCTTTTGCTTTACAAACCTCCTCCTCCTCTTCGTCAATACAGCCTGCTGATGCAGATGCCATCAGCAAATTCTATAGAAAGACTGTGGCAAAATCTGAGCCTAAAAGACTTTAAAATAGTAGTGAAAAGAGCTTCCTTAAAGCAATGAAAAAAAAAATATCTATCTGTTGCTATCTAAATCTTAACTTTGTGTGAATACAGCCAACCTGTAATATAAGTATTCCCAGAAGCACAGCTTATTCCTAGTGTAATACGAGTTTACATTTGATCTTTTACTAGTATAAATATTTTAGTAAAACAGGCCAGATCACAACTGGCATAGTTGTCATGGTGCATTTTTAAGTCTAAACTGTTCACAGACTGAAGGCGATTCAGTACTTGCTCCACAGCCTATGTGACCAGTGTAAGAGTGCTGCAAAGCTGATCCAAAACCAGAGGAAAATTGTCCCCCCATTAAAGCACAGATCAATGCTGTGCACAGAAGGATGTTCATCACTAAGGGAGAGACAAGTTTGTGACCTATCCTGAGGGCCTCTGAGACTGTGTTCATTAGGGAATAGGTGATTTTGTGTGCTAGTGATTGAAAGGCAAATGTTGCTTTCCTAATAGCTAGTGACAGTACCTTTGGGGAAATCAGTAAGTGTGAAACCTGCAAAATTGCCATCTAATAAAATAGCTCACTTTTAAGACACAGGAAATAGAATCAGTCAGGGTTGGAAGGGACCACAAGGATCATCTAGTTCCAACTCCCCTGACATGGGCAGAGACACCCTACCCTAGATTAGGCTGGACAGAGCCTCATCCAGCCTGGCCTTAAACACCTCCAGGAAAGTGGCCCCAACCACCTCCCTAGACAACCTGTTAAAGGTCTCACCATTCTCATGTTGAACAGTTTCCTCCTCACATCCAATATGAATCTCCCCACCTCCAGCTTTGCTCCATTCCCCATCCTTTAGATACTGGAAGGCCACAGTAAGGTCACCTTGGAGCCTCCTCTTCTCCAAACTGAACAGCCCCAGTTCTTTCGGTCTGTCCTCACAGCAGAGGTTCTCCAGCCCTCTGATCATCCTCCTGGCCCTTCTCTGGACACACTCCAGCACGTCCACATCCCTCTTGTAATAGGGGCTCCAGAACTGGACACAGTACTCCAGGTGGGGGTCTCACCAAAGTGGAATAGAGGGGGAGAATCACCTCCCTCAGCCTGCTGGCACACTTCTGATGCAGCCCAGGATCTGATTGGTTTTCTGGGCTGCAAGTGCTCACTGATGGCTCATGTTGAGCTTCTCGTCCACCAGCACCTCCACGTCCCTCTCCTCAGGGATGCTCTTCAGCCAGTCCCTGCCCAACCTGTATTTGTGCTTGGGATTGCCTTGACCCAAATGCAGGACCTTGCACTTGGTCTTGTTGAACCTCATGAGGTTGGCTTGTGCCCGCCCCTCCAGCCTGTGTTGTCATGTGTAACGTGACTTCTAGAACTGTGTCTGCCTACCTTTTCGCTGGTTGTATGCAGATGTGATGCAGGTTTACTATAGTGTCAGGTACATTGCTGATTTCATAGAATCATAGAATGGTTTAGGTTGGAAGGGACCTCAAAGATCATCCAGTTCCAACCCCCCACCATAGGCAGGGACACCTTCCACTAGATCAGGTCGCTCAAGACCTCATCCAGCCTGGCCTTGAACACATCCAGGGAGGGAGCAGACACAACCTCCCTGGGTAACCTGTTCCAGTGCCTCACCACCCTCACTGTGAAGAATTTCTTCCTAACATCCCGTTCAAATCTCCCCTCCACCAATTTGAACCCATTCCCCCTTGTCCTGTCTTTACAAGACCTTGTGAATAGTCCCTTCCCAGCCTTCCTGTAGGCCCCCTTCAGATAATGGATTTACGTCACTGCAAGTGTTAAAGAAACTGGCTGCCTGGATATATGGATATTTCATTGGTCTCAATGGATGCCCATTGGTCTCTTCAGCATGAGACCAGTGGATAAACTGAGTTACTCAAAGGTTACACTGATCTCTTTGAAATATAGTGTGGCATTTCCCGACTATGATAAAATTTAAATTACAAAGAAAAGAAATAGTTTTGTCTCCGTTTATGGGAAGATATTTTACAGGATGTGACACCATTAGAGCTGGCAACTTTCTCTGTTCAAATCCATAGCTTTAATACCATTTCAAAATCACTCCCTATGCTATTGACATCATGCCTCTTATTCCAAGAAACTAGGGCTCTGATCTAAGGGAAAAATTCCTTCTGAAGAAAGCAGTTATTAATGTGCAAGGTCATATGTTTATGATGTGCTTAAATGCTTTCCTAAAGTCAGGTCTGGAGCTGGTGGAATATGAAATAAAAAGCCGAATGCATTCGTTTCTGGAGGAGCCATCCTCATTTTGCACATTACCATAACTGTTTTCTCATCAGTGCCGTCCACACAAACATGTTCATTCCCCTCAGTGTTATTACCTGTGCTAGAGCTCCTACTTGCCCCTAGCCAGTAACCTTTGCTCTTCACAGCTTATTAGTTTCCAGAAGAGTTTCTTTGGTTAAAATTCTGCTTTGTCAAAACAGACAACAGAAATAATAGGTGACGGTCATCAGCACTGTACAAATAAAGAACACTAAAATACCACATAGAATAAAACTAACATCACACCAGAAGCGATATCCAAAACACTTGGCAGATACTTGCTCTACTGAAAATGAGAGAACTTCCAGCATGTTTACAAGCAGACAGAGGGGGCTATGATAACATAATTAACTCACGACAATCCATTTAGCCATTCTACTAAGAACCAACTGCAAAAAAAAAAAAAAACAACAAAATGCTGCAACAACCTTTTGAGTCTTTGAAACAAATTTCACAGCATTAAGAGCACTCAGAGATGACCTTTTCTGATGTAAGGACTTTATGCAGCGGGTTTACACCTCTTCATGTGACTTTCGTTTTGTTTTGTTTTATTCATAGTAATCCTTTGTACTTTGGTGGTTTCAAAGAGCCCAGGAATGGATTAGGACCCCATTATGCAAGCACTACACAGATGTAGAAAGAGAACACGCACAGCAATTTCAGAAGTAATCTGCAAGTTACACTGTGTCTGTGTATGCTGTACCTTGGGAATGACTTTGTAAGCATTTTTTAAAGCCTCTACCCCTCAGATAATGCACTGAAATACCTTTGGAGAGGCTCTGCATGGCAGCATGTATTCGTGGTAGACACAGTAAATTTTTAAAGCTCTCTCTCTTATTACACAACAGTAATAGGCCTTCTGAGTGCTGTTAAAATGAAAATCTCAAGACTGTTATACTTTTGGTAAGTATTTTATAAACACTACATTAAAGAAAATAATTTAGAGAACGACATACTCCTATAATTCAGTTATATAGTTGTGTCACATTAAACTACAACCAGAATTCCTATTAAAAAAAAAAAATAATAAATCAAACTCTGGAATAAGTCTCCATTTATGATTCACACAAACATGTTTTATTGTTAGCACTCCGCAGATCAAAGAAAGAACACGTAAAAAAGCTGAGGAGTGTTTCTTTGCTCACCGCAATGAGAGTTTTGTGAACATAAAGCACAAGAGAAGCCTCTTTATTTAGATGCCTCTTTAGTAGCTGAGTCACGTACATATTGTTGGACATGAAGGAAAGCTTTTAAACAGGCTGGTAAAACCTCACCTCCCAGAAATATTATTTCTCTTGAATTGAAAATATCACCAGTGTTCTGACTACCATAGTACAGAGCAGGCAGTTGAGTTCTTTACCTCGGCTGGCAAATGTACATGATAATTTTGCAGAAATACATCAAGATAATGCATCAAAATAAGCAATCAGCTGGCATTTCCAACATTTACACAAGCGTGGTGTGTGCCTGCTGTTGTCACTGCCAGCATGTCTGAGCTCCTCTCCGTTTTGAGTGCATGAGAGGCAGCAGTGCCATTGTCCCTTTCACCAGGACCAAGGAGACAGACCCAGTGTGGCAGCACAGGATGCCAGGAGTCAAACCTGCACCCAGGAAATCTCCATTCCTTACGCTTTCCACCCTAGTCTCCCCAACTCCTGTCCTTCCAGAGCAGAATGGATGTCTGAAGCTCAGTGGGTAGTGCCTGTCCCCTCTCCAATGTTTCCATCATGAGAGAGGATGGGGTTGCAGCAGCAGGCGTTTGGAGTGCCTGTAGCAGGGAGGAGGGTCACCTCCAGCTCAAAATGGCAGAAGAACATGGCAGTGAGGCTTGAAGATGAGACATCACCATGAGGTGAGGGCAACCCAGACAAATAGCATTTACCAGGATGCTGAGGGCAACTCAGAAAAACAGTATCCAGCAGGGTTCTCAGGCCCCCTTAATGCTTCTGCTCATTATGGGTTCACTCCAAACAGGCCATGTCCCGACGAGGAGTGATGTTGCATGACTAATAAAAGGGCATGGTACTTGTAGTAAGTTCTGTTTACCTCTGCAGTGGAAGAAGAGCTGCAAGAGGTCAGGCCAGATGGTGCAAGACTCTACTATGACCCTAAAAAAAACAGGATGAAACATCCCTTGCTATGCTCACAACTCCTGTGTGCTATGCACTGGAGAAATCTGAGTCTGCAGTTTTCCTGGTCCCACCCCTTTGACTCTGAGAGGGGTGGGTCTGCATCCATGAATCAAGATGTGGGAACACTGAGGGTGGTGCATACACAGCTTTAGATGTAGGAGCACAGGTGAACCATGACAGTTTCTCTTCTGTTCTGTACTCCTTTTGTTAAAAAAATAATATCTGGTGTTCACTTTATCTTTTTGACCACTAGTAAGCAGGGAATAAGTGTTAACCCCTTCCTGAAAGGTAGAAATTAGTTAGAGACGTTGTGATGAATATGTGCACATAGTTGGCCATATTTTTCTTCTTGTGCGTCACCTTGCTCACTTTGACAGTGAATTGCTGATCCCTGCACGTCTGCTCTTCTGTAATCACTGCCTCTTTTTCATGACTCAGGAACCCAATTATAAGATCTTCATCCAACTTGTCTCAGCTGCCTGTAGCTTTTCTGTCCTTAATCATTTTTAATTACCTATCAACATTATTACCTTGGTACCATGGCTTCTGCTAGGTTGTTTATAAAGATGCTGACAGATACAGGTACCAATGGATAACTTCTGGTAGCCTTCCTCCATTGTGTAAATGAATAACTTCTTCTTTGCCCTCTTTTCCCAACTTTTAAACCACCATTAATCTGGATCTCCACTGTGATTCTGTGACAGCTAATTTTCTTTGAAAGTTCTGGATTGAAGTTTCTGAACAATCCAATCCACTGTTTTAACCAGGAAAAGCCTTTATTTTGAACCTGCTTGTAGACAGAAATCCCTAACTTTTAGCTCAGGCTCTAGCCAGAGTCTTAAAAGAAACTGCACATTTAAGGCAAGTGTTTTTTAGGTTTTCTGTCTTCATATAGTCCCTGGAGATAACATAACAATAAACAAGCAAAGCAAATTTTTCATTCTGGCCTGAAATATGACTTTCAACTTTATATGTGCCAAGTTTTGTGAATTATTTTATTCTCCCATTTATGTCAGCATGCAGAGAAGATGTCTAGTTACCTGATTTGTGGGCGTAATCAGGTACTCAAATGACCTAAACTGTGCAATTACTGGTGCTGGCAGATTACAGATGGAAAACTAAGACCAGGCCATAAAAATTTGATCCTTTGTGTCCATAGTCATAATAAAACAGTTATGGTCGGTGATTGATTACAGGAATATTAAAATGCAGAAAAAGCGGGGAAAAAAAAAGAAGAAGAAGAAAAAGCTGGTTTAAATTGCATTGTGTTCTTGTGTTTAGGGAAAAATAATGATTGCCATTATCTTGACATGTTTATCACTTTGAGGCTGAGCCAATCATTATTATGTGAGTTCATTCCATCCTGCAGCTGACAAATACTATCATATACTATAAAAATCATTATGGCTCACTTTTGCAGCTGTAATAAAACAAGAAAGCAAATACAGTAACCATTTATATTTAGGCCTTTAGTCTTAGCACACATCCAGGAAGACTTCAGCTCAAAAGTTTTGACAGAAAACAAGCCAAATTCTCAACTTGGATACGAAGGTTTTATTCCAGAATGGCAATCACTGTCATTTGTCTAAGAAAAAGAGAAAACAGAATCAGAGATGATATACTGACATCACATACTGTTGATATAATTTGTTTGCCAAGAACTCATCTGTATTTTTTTAGCTTATCCGTTTCTTTCTTTTGGAGGGAGCCTCAGAGGCCCAAAAGTGTCCCCTGGCTGCACCTCCAATCTGAATTTTCTTTTCACAGCATGTTTTGCAGCTACTCTTCCTACATAAGTCTCTTCTGCAGAGCCTTCTTCTCTGAGCTCCATGGATATATGTGTACTGCTGCCACACTCTGAGTTTTGTGCACAAAACCTGCAACTGAGCACTGATGTTCTTCTGAGTTGTCCTCTGACATGCACCAAACTGCTCCTTTACCAAATGGACACCAGGGTACAGTTGGATACTGCTGGCAGATACAGCCAAAACTTAGCCTTGGAGATATCCATTGCTTGCCCATTTCTCCAGCAGAAACATCTGCCAATTAACTGATACGGTCAGAGTCAGAAGTATCACAGCTCCTACACTTCTTGGAGCAGTGTAGGGTTTGTTGTGTGCCTCAGTTATGCTCCTCAACCAGGACTAGAAGTACATCATTCTGGTGTCAGTTTGCACCTTGCCTTCAAAGTCTGCTGTCGCTATCCCACCCTACAGACTGAGGGGCTGAAACAGTTGAGCAATCTCACATATCCCACATTTCGCCTTTTTCCTCATTCATCGTGCTTGAAAAATGCTTGAAATATCTCTTGTGTTTGGTCACAGAAAATAAATCAGGAACTTTCACAGGGGGAAAAAAATGTCAGATCAAAACTGTAGCATAGCTGTGGACACCTGCAGCATCAAAAGACACAGATGGCCTTTGCTTACATTTATAAAAAGACAGGTGTGTTCCAAGAAGTAAGAGCAAGCAGTTTCATCTGGTTTTCTCATTTCAGGATGCTGGAATTTCCAAAATCTAAAATCATGACAGGCGAACGGAGAAGACAAATGCACAACATTGAACCATTACAAAGCGCTCCAGGGCCCATCTCAGTACTTCACACCAGAGTCTTCACAGACTCACATCCCATCAAGACTATACATGAGGGCTTGTTTGGTCAGATGACCAAATTCAGCATCTTGCAGGATCAGACTTAGGCCAGCAGTCTTGGGAGAGCAAACCTCATTTACAGGAATACATCTGAAATATCATATCTGGAACACTTCATGGTTAAACATCCTTCAAATGATTCACCAGAGCCTGTGTCAGTCTAACTCTCTTAAAGCCATTATTCATGGCTGTTAGTCTCCATGCCTGATATTCTTATGGACACAAAATAACAAATAAGCACCTGTGACTGACTGGCAGGACCTGCATCACCATATTAGAACTGTCTGATGACCCAAGATGTTTTCTGTATGTATACACTGCTGCAGTAGTATATTACAGGGCATATGCAAAGGCAAGGAGAATGGCTCAGGAGGAACCATCGACTCCTCATACTCAGTTTGCATATGCTGAAACATTTGTCACATTTTTTGCTCCAAATATGCTTTATATTATCCCTGAAGAGCTCCTAGAAGAAATACAGAGAATCACGGCCAAAGACCAACAATGGAAAACAGCCAAGGGATGCCTCTCAGGTGGCAAGGCAGGTAAAATTGTCTGGGACAGGCACCCACAAGAGCATGCAGAGTTTATTCCCATTTCCCCAATACCTAGGAACAAAACTCAGTCCAGTCTGATGAATATGTTGATAGTCTGATATTTTAAGACCTTTTCATTTCAACTGCTTGCAGACTTCACTGTTTAAAAAGCAAAGACTTGGTGCCGAGCAATTTGACCGTCTATAAACATCACCAGTCCAGGACCCTTAGCGAGAAGGAGCATGGGTAGCAAGCCCAGTTAAGTAGGTTGAGTAAATACATTGCCACAAATCACTGAAGGCTTAGCCTAATGCATCAAGAGGTGACACAAAAGCTAGCAGGGATCAGCTCCTAGCAGCTGATTCAGTAACTGTTTGTTCAGAACAACATTTAACCAGACCAAAACAAAAAGTACTTCTAAGCTCCTTTCCCTTTTTTTAATTTTTTTCCCCCTCTGAGCCTCAAAATTATAACTGTGTGAAATGTTTCAGCACTGACTGGCAAGTTTCTGTATTGATTGGCTTAGGAGTCTGATTAGATAAGACAGAGCCAACTAATGAGAGCCACTAGAAAAATCTACTGGAGTATTATCTGCTGAGATAAATTCCTCAAACCTCCAAACCAATCTATCCAGTAGATCTTTTATCTAAACATATCCTGATATTGCTGACACAATTGTCCACAAACAAAACACAGGGTACTAACAAAACAGCTTTTTTAAGAAGTGCCTACTGTCCTGGAGAGAAAAAGAAAGCAGATAGCCTGGGCTTTAAACACAGAATTAAAGCCTGTCACTCCTTACCTATAATTCAAAGTCTCCCCTCACCCCCAAAACATAAGAAGGAAACGCTAGGATATTTTTGAAAGATGCCTTACATCCCATCACACTGACATTAGCTGGGTGGAAAAAGTGGGTGGATATTGGGTGTGCTGCCTTCCAAAAACGCTTTCCTCACGCTGTATGCTCTGTTTATCTTCCTTCTCTTTACTTTTGTCATGTTTGTTGGTTTGGGGGTTTTTTTCAGATATTGTACTGGGTCTGCCTGAAGCTCTCTCTCGGTTTTCACACTTTTGGAAGTGAAAGATCTTGCTGACTCAGTAGAGATTTTGGATAAGGGCAAAGCCCAGCATTTGTGCTTCAGCCTTTCCTTGTTCAGGCCTGCTGTCAGCCTCACCATTCCACAGGGTGGAAATACCAGTTGTTGGAAGTGATTTGGGGTTATACAGGACATTAGGGGAATGTCCTGTGATACATGATCTGTTGGGATCTACGAGATGCACAGCACTCATTTAAGGCAGATGTCCAGGAAGGAATCCAGCCCAGCTCTGAGCTCGTGCATCAGTCTGAAATAATTAATAAGTCTAAAGAGGAAAAAAGGATTTTTGAACAAACTATGCTCTCTGAATTTCCTCAGAGGAGTTCGCCTGGGAAAGGCAAGAAGCATTCCTCACCCTGCTTCGGCTCACACTGACAGGAGGTTAAGCCGCAGGGATGTTCTAGTGTACTGAACTAAGCAAGGAGTTTTCAGAGCTGCTATCTCTTTTAAAATAAACATTCCAGTGTGTATTGTTATCATATTTTGTCCTGCTTTAGTAATTTTTAAAAATACAAAGGCTTCTGAATACCACTTAGAGGGGATATTTGTATAGAATCTGGCTCACATAATATATATATGTAACACACATATATATAGTTTGTGTATGTATATGTATATATATATATACGTATGTGTGTATGTATATATATATATATATATATAACATATAGAGAGAGAGTTTATGCATATGTATAGTCTGCCCACTTCCATTTAGGCTTTTATCTAAAATCAACTTTATTTTCCAAGAAGCTACTTGAGACATATGAAAAATGTTGCTTATTGGCACACATGGGAAGGCAGACAGAAGCTGCATCTAGTATTGTTCTTTTTAGGGTTGTAATCACACCAGTTATGGGCTCTCACCTATATTCTTATGACCAGAAACTCCAAATCAGCCCAGAAAATTTCAAATGGTTTCAGACAGCCTTTCCCTTCTCTAATGTTACTGCTTGCCTAAAACAAAACAAAGCAAAACAAAAAAAACACACCCACCACTTTTTTGTGTACCCCACAATCTGCTCACACACCTCATGGCCCCAGATCTGGAATGCTGAAGCTGTCTGCAGAGCTCAGACTATAGAGTCACAGTTTGTTTGGTTTTTTTTATTGAGGTTAAGTAGCATATGGATTCCTTAGATAGCAAAGCAACAGCGAAGTCAAATGCACTTCTGTTGCCTCAAAACAAGAATTGCACAAAACAGCCAACTGGATGTACAAAAGCTTCCTGGCCTTGGCCACTACCGAGATACAGGTAGTGGTGCAGACAGGCAGAGCTTTGTTTCCATTTGGTTCCTAAGGTGGTAGCAGTATACAAAGTTGCTGTTATCTTAACCATCCTGTAATAAAAGTTCTGCCTTCCATGCCAGTGCAAAGGTTATCAACTTGTTTCTGAAACACAAATTCGCTATAAATCTTCAAGAGAGCTGGGGCAACCAAGGTGGCCCCTTTGCAGGTGACAAGGGAATAATGCTGGTCTCCAGAATGCCAAGCAGATAGTTTTCCAAAGGGAAAACTATTGATTTATGTGTGTCGCTTCTCACAGGTTATCATGTTAAAAGGAGAAAGCACATTGAAAATCCCAGGGATTTGTATTTCCACTTGGATAGCTCTCAGATTTGGAAATGGGAGCTCCTTTGTGGGATCACGCACAGACAAGTCACTAATACGAAGCTTATCCTGAATTTTGCCTTAATTTTGTTGTCTTCTACATAGATAGGCAGGTTTCCAAGGGCTTGCTGCTCAGACGGGGATAAAGAAAAAGTTATTCAAGTGCTAAGAGGAATTCAGAAATCAGCGTGTGGTTTCACCTACTCGTTTTGGTTCTTTGGCAGGAGCTGGGCAATTTTGAAAATCTGCAACTGGTTGTGGGCTTTGAGTCCTTTAGGAAAACCTAGTCCTTAGCCCTGTTAAGGTTTATGATTACCCAGAAGTTTAAATAACGGGTAAGAAATTGAACTTTGAAAGACGCTGTATTTTTTTCACATTACTTAAGTCTAAACAGCAAAGACCAGCTTGCTATGTGTATGACGTGGAAATTAGAACAAAACCTTCAGATACAAATTTAAGCGAAACCCAAGAAAGCATAATATATATTTTCTAAAATCTAAACCAATTGCTAAAGCACTCAACAACTTTGCACCTTTGATACGATGACTCAATTCTAACATAATGCATTAGTAGAGCGTGGTTTCGAATGCTTAAACTGAGTCACACGCTACAAAAATGGAAAACACCCTGTATTCTGTATCCAGGAGAGCTTTGTAGTCTGAACGGGACAGAGCAGATGAAGTCAAGAGCCTGCCTGCAGTCTTTCCTCAAAAGAAACAGAGCCGAGGTTGAAATTGGCTCAGCGGGTAGCAGCTAATAGTAGGAGGATGTGAATTATATCAGGTCATATTAAACCACGTATCCCATGATGAATTTGTTCACAGCCAACAAAAACAAGAGTCTAACATTTTGTTCTCTTACATGCTGTCTGCTCTAAGGGTGTCTAAAAGTCTTTCTGTTGAAGAAGCAAGGCACCACTGAAGAAACAAGGATTCCGTTTTCCATCCAGATCTGCACAGTTGCCTTAAAACAATTGTATTCATTGATGCTGTGTTTATGAGTTAATTAATTTGGGCATACTGGGAAAATAAAGCCAGCACACATTTGCTACCAAGTGTGTCCTTTCCATGAGGAAAATCATTAAAACCTCAGAGACAACTCTGCTCTGATGGGAGGTGTCTTTCATTAGGTTGAATCAAACCAAGCATATGAGGAAATCTGGATAGAATGTTTCTGAGTTGTAAAGTATCTGCACATGTGAAATTGCTCTATGCTAACAGTGGTGTTGCTTAAAATAATATTTACTGATGATTTATCTCCTGAAGTCATGCAGGTAATGATTCTGTTTCCTTCATTTCTCTTTTGTCTTTGTACAATAAAATCTGTTCTCTGAGAACTTAAGCTGTATTGGACCTTATATTTTCTTACAATGACCTTGTTTTATATCTCTGCTCAATGACAGTCTTTGATTCTCTTTGTTTATAATTAAATTAACATTTGGTTATGTATCTAGTATAGATCTCTCATATGCATAAAAGATGGATGCAGTGGAAAGTGCATCTTCACATTTGTTTGTGTCCTGTTTGCTGTATTCAAATACAATTATTAAAATGGAGCACTACTGTGAAATGCAACTGTGTGAAAATCTCTTTTAGTATTCCACCTTGGCTGTTACACAAGTTGCTTGTTTGAGAAATAAAAGCCAGGGTTTATATATTGCAATGCTGTAAAGTGAAAAACGACAAATCAGTGTGGAGCTTTTGAATGAGAGACACTTATTCTGATGGACAAAAAGGAATTTATTTAGTTTACCTGACCAATTCCAGAAATTGCTTGCAAGACAGGAGTTAATCTGAGTAAATCTGTTCACTGTGAGCAGCAGTTTGTTGGGAGCAACTGGGCTCCTTTTTGCATTAGGAGCTGTCTGAATGCACCCAAAAATCAAAGGAAATTAAATAATCATATCTACCAAATTCTCACCAACAGACTGCTAAAGGTATAGAGTATTTACAGAACTCTGTTTGAATCTCTGTGTACTTGCTTAATTTTTACAGAGACCTTACTGGGGCAAATTCCATGTGCCTTAAACCGGAGTTCATTCTGTGAGTTGTATTCATCACATAGAGAATTATCTATCACCATCTCTGCAGGGACAGGCTGTCTGTTAGCACCTGAAGATGCAGTCCTGTCTTTCTACTTTTATTTTCCTATTTCATTAACAGTGTTGTGCTGTGGCAAATAAAATCAGAAACATCTTTGGTGGCTAGCCTGGTCCTTCTACTAAATTTCTGTAAAACCCGTGGCAAATTGTGGTAAGAGAAAGGGAAAAAACCCCACAGTTCAGGCTGATGAACACTGGTTTAGAGAACTGGATCTCTCCCCACTGCTGCAACAGGTTTTTGTGTGCAATTGTCAAATTAATAAAACCAAAATTGTCACTTGAATTAGCTAATCACTGTGCCTTTGTTTTTTGGGGGCTGCACGCTTAGCTCGGTAATCAGAAGTCCAAAATGCTAAGCACTCAAAAATGCAAATGAAGACAGTGGAAACATGCATGAATATATCTGTGCCATGTAGTGCTGGCCACAGCAAGGGTAGGCTTTGTCTCACCCAAAACCTGTATCTAAACTCTGTCTATAATCGATGAAGGAAAAAGGTCAGGTTTGTGTCTGTTCCGCTGTGCACAATCCTTTGGCACAAATGAGGCATCAACAGGCAGGAGGGACCATGTAGAATTTCAAGACAGGGAACTCAGGTGGAGGTAGCCCCACTGATGGATCTCTCTCTGGTGAAGATGAGCCCTTTGGTAGGAGGTTTAAAGGTGACACAGTAAGCTAGTCCTGACCTTAAACTTGTCATGCCTCTGTTCCTGTGTGTAGAATAGAGGCTATTGGGAAGAGTTCAGTTTTTCTGTTGTGAAGATTAAGAAAAGCACAGGATTAAAACCTGTCTTTAGATGAGAGCACACACTGCAGAAGACATGGAGTCACACCTCAACTAGTGAGGTTGAAACAACCTGTGCAAAACCAGTTGTTCCTTGAAGAACATCATCTGAACCTAGGATGGCCAGCACATACAATGACCAACATTTCCTAACAGGAGTAATGGATTTTTTAAGGGCTGCAAAGATCTTTTAATCTGATTTTAACACACTGTGGCCTCTGTGACTGTGCATTTGAGTCTGTCAGCTGGATGCTTATCTCCCTTCAGCAAGAAGGGTGACAGATGTGGTCACACCTTGCTTTGCAAGGAAAATTCAATCTCCTACGAGATCCCTGTATTTCTACCAAATATGAGCTTTATGAAACTGTAAATCCCCATAGCAAAGACTGAAACTGAGCCCCTTTTATTGCGTTACCCTCATTCTTCCCCTGATTCACTCAAGCCATAGGAAAATCAGCTCCAAGCTGTGAGAAGGGATATTCTCATCCTACTTATGCAGGAGGGGCCATTATTCATAAAGGCCTCCCGGTTAATAAATTCAGCAACAGTTGTCTACCAGCTGTAATAGCTTATGGTAGCAGTGGAAAAAAGTAAGCAGATTCCCTAGCCATTCAGGCTTGGAGAGTGGTTTAGACTGAATCTCCAGGGCCTCCACAGCTCTCAGATCTTTGCCAGTGCCTAATCAAGGCCTTTATCTTAATCAACAAAGCCACTGATGGATTAGAACAAAACAACCTCTCCACGATATGCTGAGGCAAGTCTGATTTACTTGGGCATGCAACAACAATACCATAACTGGAAGCACGGAGCAGTTCATGAAAGATTTGGTTTTTAAAATAATATTAGCATAGATATGAAAAATGCAATTTAGACACCCGAAAAGAGCAGCTCCTTGAAGTCCACATCAGTGAGGAGTGGATTTCCCTAGTCTGTAGGAATTGGATCCCTCAAAGCAATGTTACCTTGTCGTCATTGAAATATGATGAGGACAGTCCGAAAAGAAGAAAAGAACATGCAGGGTTCACAGTTTTCACTAAGTCTAGTTATCAATAAAACCAAAATACAACAAAAGCACAATTCCACAGGCTCCCCCAGCACAGCTTCTCTACTAGAGGCAAAGCAGGAGCTGGTCTTGGCCTTCGGGAATACACTGAAGATGATAGTGCTGGTGCCTACTCATGCTTCCAGGAGATCATCCAAAGGGTGTAGCTCCTCAGCTAGTGAAACAGCCAGTACTTGATGTCTCACTGAGAACTATCAGCTGCACCTTTTGGCTCTGGGACTTCACTGGATTGTGTAAATTAGCAGGCTGTAATTGCAAATATGACCAGAGGACAATCTGAAATTACTTCTTACTGAATCTGACTTGGGTTGTGATGACATATTTCCTTGAATCCTGGAAATAAGAGGGAATTTTAACTATTACTTTCCACGACCACCTTGACCTAATCCAGGATTTAATCCTTTTCCTGCAGTTCCCTGAGATTTGGAAATTTTATGCCCAAAAATTATCCCACTCCAAAACCTTTCTTTCGATTTCCCTCAGAAGAATGGCAGTCCAGCCTCTAGCAGTCTCTTACAAAACCAGTCCCTGCATATAAAAGGTAAGATTAGGTCTTTGATGAGTAATTCATCCTAGGGATTCATTTTCAGTAACAGAATATCTTTTTATTTCCTTCCATTTGTTATTCCTGTATTTTTATCCTTTTTTTTTTTTTTCTTTTGTCCTGGCATGTTTTCCAGACCCTGGATCCCATATTTAGTTTCCTGAACTTCAATATTCGTTCTAGCCATCCTGGTTGCCTGCCATGAGTATCGTTTTCCTTCCTTCTAGTATAGGGGGGAAGGGAGGCAAGAAAACTTTCCAGGCCAAGCATCAGTGCCACTCTGGAGCTCATCCAGCAGGTTGTGCAGCCTGAGAATGAATCATTGTTTGCAACCCTAAATCTCACTCAGTTCCTCACTTTCTCTCTTCTGGGGAACGTTTAGTAACATATAGAATCATAGAATGGTTTAGGTTGGAAAGGACATCAAAGATCATCCAGTTCCAATCCCCTGCCATAGGCAGGGACACCTCCCACTAGGACAGGTCACTTAAGGCCTCATCCACCCTGGCCTTAAATACCTCCAGGGAGGGAGCAGCCACAACTTTCTTGGGCAACCTGTGCCAGTGTCTCTCCACCCTCACTGTAAAGAACTTCTTCCTAACATCCTGTTTCAATCTCCCCTCTGCCAGTTTAAACCCATTCCCCCTCGTCCTCTCATTACAAGACCTTGTGAACAGTCCCTCCCCAGCCCTCCTGTAGGAGGCTCCTTTCAGATATTGGAAGACTACTATAAGGTCTTCTCAAAGCCTTCTCTTCTCCGGCTGAAGAGTCCCAGCTCTTTCAGCCTGTCCTCATAGCAGAGGATCAGAGAGTTCCAGCCCTCTGATCATCTTCATGGCCCTCCTCTGAACTCTCTCCAACAGTTCCATGTCCTTCCTGTGCTGGGGGCTCCAGAACTGCACACAGTACTCTAGGTGGGGTCTGACAAGAGCAAAGTGAAGGGGGAGAATCACCTCCCTTGCCCTGCTGGTAATGCAGCTCTTAATGCAGCCCAGGACACAGTTGCTGTCTGAGCCGCGTGTGTACACTGTTGGCTCATGTTGAGCTTCTCATCCACCCAGACCCCCAGGTCCTTTTCCTCAGGGCTGCTCTCCAGCCATTTGCCACCCAGCCTGGATTTGTGCTTGGGATTGTGCTGATCCAGGTGCAGGACCTTACACTTGTCCTTGTTGAATTTCATGAGGTTGGCCTGGGCCCACCTCTCCAGCCTGTCCAGGTCCCTCTGGATGCCATCCCTGCCCTCTAGCAAGTCGACTCTGACACACAGCTTGGTGTCACAAAGTAAGGCATTAAAGTAAACTTGATTGCTCTTCAAAAGTCAGGCAAATGCTATGACATAGTGCTTATCAGTTGCTGGGATTACTAATTTTTGTTAGAAATTACTTGTTCTCAGTAAATTATAAGTGAATCACACCAGCTAGCAGCTATAGCCTGATTCCCACAATATGCCTCCAGTTCTCTCCTATACCCTTAAATGACTGCTGGTGATTGCTTAAATTTTCTCTGTAGACTGTTCTTGCTCTAACTTGTTCATTCTCTATCTTCAGCCATAGCTTGATACCTTTCCCCAAAAAGCTGTCTTTTCTGAACCCATCTTAGTAACTCACTCTTTCAGCTTAAAATTGTGCTTGCAAGCACATTAGGTTTCTTTCAGGTTGTAGTCTCAGCCTTAATGTAGACCCTTACATGGACACTTCAAATTACGTGGCAATCATATGCACTGTTTTAGCACTTCACTCATCTTTGCTCCTTAAAAAAANTTTTTCCCTCATTCCCCCTACCCTGCATTTTGCTTCCCTTTTTTTCCCCGCCTTCTGTAAAAAAAAACCAACAAAAAACCAACCTTTTTCACCATTAAAGGTGAAAGTTTAGGGACATGATGGTGTAATGCTTACAGTCATTGCTGCAGAATCAGCATCAGAGCCTGGACTATCAAATCAGTCTTGGCAAATAGCTACAGCCAGCTTGTCTGTGGCACCTCTGCTCTGATGGGCTTTGCACTTCCCAGCATAGGCTCAGTCCCACCCCGAACAGTGCTCATAGGATGAGAGTACAGTCTCAAAGGAAGCAAATATGTTTCACGTCTCATCTTTCAAGGGTCAGTGCTTAAACTCACAAATCCTTCCTCTTTTTCACTATAATCTCTGGTTGTAAAACGGATTTAGTGGTTTAACAGGAACATTTCAGGCGCAGTTAAGGAAGGGATCGCAAAAGATTTAACAAGCAAAATAGTTTAACAATCTTTGACAGAGAAGATTGAAAAGCTCAGATGGTGTCCCCAGGAAAAAATAGTCGAGGCCTGGTTTTGATAGTCCTTCAATTAAAAACTCTCATAGCTTGGTTTTTGCTTTGGTTTTTAATTTGGTCAGCCTCACTGCTCCTGAAATTTAGAGACTTCTGAGTATTTGGGGAGGGGAAGTCTAATTTCAGGTAAACATTTTGCAAGCTTTTACACTTCTGCCAGTATGTCTCAGATCTGATGTGTGATTTTCTTGCCAATTAACTCTCGAACATCTGCTGAACAGTTATTGACAGTCATGACAAATGGTGTGGGTATGTATCTCCACACCAAGAAGCATCAGAATTTGCCAAATTAATTTTTACTGCTGAACCTGCATCCCATACATGAACTCTCATCTCCCCATCTTCCCTTCCCCCTTGGTTTTCTGAGGTTTGTGTGTGGGAAGTTTGGCTGGCTAATAGGTTCAGCCTGGAGAAAAGAAGGCTCATGAGAGACCTTATAGAGTCCTTCCAGTATATGAAGAGGGCCTATGGGAAAACTGGAAAAGGACATTTTTACAAGGGCTTGCTGTGATAGAACAAGAGGGAATAGGTTGAAGCTTGAAAAGAGTAGATTTAGACTGGATATTAGAGAGAAATTCTTACAGTAAGGGTGGCAAGACACTGCAACAGCTTTCCCAGGAGGACCATGGATGCCTCTTCCCTGGAGGTATTCAAAGCCAGGTTGGATGAAGCCTTGAGCAATTTATTCCAGCAGATGTCCCTGGCCATAGCAGGAGGATTGGAACTAAATGATCTTAAAGGTCCCTTCCAACCCAAACCTACAAGAGAGGTTCTCCTTCCCCTCTACTCTGCCCTGGTGAGGCCTCATCAGAAATATTGCATCCAGTTCTGGGCTCTCCAATTCAATAAGGACAAGGAACTACTGGAAAGAGTCTAGTGGGGGCTGCAAAGATGCTGAAGGGACAGGAACATCTGCCTCATGAGGAAATGCTGACAAACCTGGGTCTGTCTAGCATGGAGAAAACCAGACTGAGATCTCACTAATTCTTATAAGTATCTAAAGGGCAAGTGTCCCTCAGCTCAACTGTGCTCCCAGCCCAGCACCTGGAGACACGGAGCTATTTCAAAGAAAGCAATACAAGGTTCTTATTTTATCCCTTGTAAGTTTTTGTTTTCATTAAATGCAATCAGTGGGTCCACCACACATGAAACTTCAAGTCATCCACTGCTGTCTGTGCAGCGGACACCTGGCCACAATGTCTCCCCATTGCTCTGCTCTATAGTGACTTGTGGAAAGGATGTGCTTATCATTCAATACCATTCTAATGCACGATGGGACTCTGTTAAAGGAAACCACAATAAAAGGGATAACATTCTCCCACCAAACCCACTTCAAAGTGTCTGAGTTCTTCACATATAGCCAAGAGCACTTTATGTACATGAAGAATGTTAATGCATGGCTTTCAGCAACAGTTACAGCAGATCAGTGAAGCAACCAAAAGTATATGTGGATTGTTGAAGGAGATTGAAGACTTCAAATAATTTAAACTCCTGAAAGTAAAATAAAAATTCACCTTCAAATGCAGAGATATCGCAGGTAAAGCACTGCTGGCACCGAGATTTTGGACCTGGACAGAGCCAAGAAACAGATGTGCATCTGCCCTGTTAAGTAAGACACTTGATGCACTGCTGCATCTGGCATTCACTTCTTAGTTTGAAGAGATGGAAGAGTTCCAGAAAGCATGCACTTTTACAATGCATTCACCTTAACAGCCATTTTCAGGATTTCAGGACAGACAATCAATTGATTCAGGGTGATTAAATCACTGGTGACATGATACCAACTGTTGGTACTGTGTGATACAGGCTGATACAAGTCACAGTGCCAGCACGAGATATCACTGTTACCAAGTGGGTACCTAGTTTGTACATGTTTTCTCTAGGGTGCTTCCACTCCCTCTATTTCATCCTGTCTCTATTGACAAAATAAAGTGAGAGAGGAAAAATAAAGAAACTACTGTTAGAAAGAAAGAAAATACAGTGGAAAATATATATATAGCATTACAGTAGTTAAGCCAAATACAGGACAGGGTGCTGCTTGAGACACCCCAACGTGCTGCATAAGGCAGGGAAGCAGAGGAAACCTCATAGTAGAAATGTGTCAGTGTAGCTCTGAGACAGGCCTCAAGTGCACCGGGATGCAGAGAAATCTGGTGTCTACACGGGGAAGGTGGGGGAGACATAATGTCATTTTCAAAGCACGGGTGAGAGGGATGAACAAGACATGCTGGAAAATAAGGCAGTGAAGAAGAGTGTCTGAAGCAAGCTGATGTGATGATAGCAATGGACTGATTTCGAACAGTTCCACAAAAACGGAGTACAATGGAAAGGTTAAAGGAAGGAAGCTCAAGGGCTCAAGTCTATAACTACACTGAAGATTTAAGGAAAGCAGAAATACTTGTCTCTGCCATGCTCTTGTTCCATTAACTTACATGAACAGAGGCTTCACAGCAAGTTTAGACTTCGGAGGAGGGATCAGTTCAGCAACAAAAGGGACTGTCAGTTCCTCTCCAGAAAACATATCTTTAAGTTTTCTAAGGGAACAACAGTGGCAATTGCTTGCCAATTAGCAAGTGTGGTGGTTCATCAGTTCCCCGCCCCCCGCCCCAGCCCCCCACTTTGAAATAACCCAGGCTATGCCTCAGTCAGCTGGAAGTTAATAAATGAAGTTTTATATTTACAGTTTTGCACAATATACAAGCAGATATTTACAATATATAACAGATATTTACAGATATATACAGTAAAAAGGTAATACAGAAGCACCACACCCCTCCCAGAGATTAAAGTCCCTAAGAGGGGTGACTAATCACCCTACCACCTTTCCCCCTCCCCAGTCTTATCTGACCATCTGTCTTATGCAGCAGCTAGGCAAAGGTAGATCAGCCAGGGGGATTAGCAGCAGGAAATAAGTTAATTAAATTATTCAGACCCAGCTACAAAAGGCAGGGACAAAGAGCCATGCAACAGCAGCAGACACAGCCCAGAGCATTCTGACTTATCTATATTTGGGTTACAACTCCCAAAACATTGTTTTTCTTTCTCACTAAAGCTATGAGTGAAGTAGCATCATCAGTGCTTTCCTTTCTCAGCCTACGGTCTAATTTCTAATTCAAATCCTCCAGTTAGTTCAAATCAGCACAGCAAGTAACAAATAGACCTGTGTATAGTAATAAATTTCCATATAGAAATTTTGCAGAACTGGAGGGCAAGGAGAGGTAAACCAACACAGTGTGGTACAATTACTGTTTCTGAATTACTCTTTTTCCATATCCAAATGTGAAGCCTCCTAAATTAACTGACTTTCAGAAAGGCTGAACATTTTCTTTTATTCAAAAAGTGCATCACGATGGGCTCTTGGGTGTGGGCAGCTCCTTAAATCGCCACTCTGTCCTATTTGAAATTCTTTTGCCTGCGTATTTTTCAATGTCAGAGGAAGGTCACACACTCCTGCTACGTCCCTATTTCATTCCTTATTTCTCACTTTAAGATATTTTTTCTTAATGCTATGGAAATTTGAAGAGAGACGTAATCTCCTGTGAAATAGTCATTTATATCATTGTTCATGCACTGGCAAAATAAAGTCCATCATGCTGTATCTGCAGCATATCCTGCCTTTCTTGCCAAAGGAAAAAAAAATCTGACTGTCACACCTCTGCAGCCAAAGCTGACAGACACCACAGACACCTTATCCACTAGTGAGAGCCTGCTGAAACCTTGAGGTGGTGGCAAGTCCATAAGTCATCCTGGCCTTTTCCAGTCATTACAGATGATTAAAAAAGGAGGTGGGTTAAAGGAGGCATGCAAAGCAAAGCAGGGAAGATAGAGAGAGGAGTGAGAGATGCAATAATGGTTTGGAAGCAAAGAAAGAAAAAATAAAAACACATTTTACTGTTAATGAAGTGGGCAGATGTGTATGAGTGCACATGTCCCTCTGCTCTGCTGGAAAGAGTAGGAACTGCTACTCTGGATGCCTTGCTACAACCAAAGTCAGCAAGTAACCGACAGAGTAAGCAACCCATGGCACTGGGCAGAGAGCTTCTGTTCCCAAGAGGCTGCTCAGCTGCAAGGGTGCAAGCGGGAATGCTTGTCTTCCTCAGTGCCTATCTGCCAGCATCTGATGCTGGTTTTGATNTGTGCTGGGACAAATGATTTTCAGTGTGTGCAGGGCTTCATTTGACCTTCTCTTTATTGCTTTTTTTTTTTTTTTTTTTTTTTTTTACTTCCTTCTTTCCCAAGATCACTCCAATCCCTGTTGGGAGAATTGGCTTCCTCCACTGGCATCAGTTGTCAGTGGTGCTGGGAGCCCTCAAAGCTGCAGTGAGCACGTGTGGCCACCACTCCCTTACAGAGAAGTAAAGCTGCTAGTGGTGCTACATGCATTGTCCTCGTGCTGGCAGGTGTGTAACACCTAACAGTACCATCTCCCACAGATCAGAGGAGAAAAGGATGGTGCTTACAACAGGTTGCAACTGTGCACTTCCGTGTCTCCAGGCCTGTAAACTAGTGGAAAAGTAAAAGAGACCATCAGGAGTTCAACAAAAATATTATGCACAACGTTATTCTTGCCAGAGCAAGGCAAGTGCTGGGGCTCATCATTTTCTTAAAGTATTGCTCCATGGATAAGAAGGTGAGCAGCCAAGACCTTTCATTTCTCTCCTAAAAGACTCCAGGAAAGGGTAGCCCTTGTTCAGAGCACAGAATATCCAAATACGACCATGCAGTGGAAAATAAAGTCACAAGTTAGCTTAGTTTAAGAACAGGATGCCTGAGAGAAGAATGGCATCTACATTGCCTCTTTTAGGGAGAAGCCACAGCAAGAAGAAGACACAACAAAAGAGAGAACACAAGGAGTGAGCACATCAAGAGCTTTACACAGAATATTTCAGTGCGAGTTTAATTTCTGAGGTGTACCCTATGGTAAGTGGGTGCAACATCAATATTTACACCGGTGGTTGGTCTGGCCTCTGGTTTAAACACAACGTGCTCTGTTTTCTTTGTGAATTCATCTTGCATTATGGCATATCTGCTTACATTTTAAAACTAGCTAAGGAGTAAATAATTTGTGCTTTTTGACAAGCGTGCCGGGAGTTTCAGTCTGTTACCCATTTGCTTTAAATACCAAGCTGTAAAACTGACTTTGGAGTTTTGGCTGTCATGAGGGCTAATGATGCACTGTGCCTATTCTCTGCTTATGGAGGAGTTCACACATTATTTCTAGGGAAAGCTAATAATGAATGTTACTCAGAACGAGTCTTAAGTTTGTGATCGACTTGCTGCTAGTGTAGGACCAGGTTATGACCATTATCTCAACCTATCTCCTCTCCCTCAAGCAACATAGTCAACACGAATTCCAAAACAATCTATATCTGAGAAAGCAATGCCTCTTTGGTGTGCATTTGTACTGAGGGGAAAGATCTTGACACCTTACCTTTTTAGAACATCACTTTATTTACTATGTTCAACTCTGTGCTATTCTCTGCTTTGCAGAATTCCCTGCAGGAAACGAATGTGCCTTAAATGTGACCATTTGAATAGATTTAATCACACTTTTTAGCCCCAGAACAAAGACAGAAACAGCATACCTATTGCATAGGTCTTACCCATCAGACTGCAAGCACATCAGTAGAGCAAAACAGAGCAGTTAATTTTGAAATCTTCACTTANCTGGGGTAGCATTAAAAAAATATAAATAAATAAATAAATAAATAAATAGAACCCCACCCAAAACTTAACTGACTGCACTCAAGCTCTGTTAGGTGGTTGCACTCACATTTGGGATCCAACCCACCAGGGCCAGCCTTCAGAGCTCCATTTTTCTCTGATGTGGTTACCAAACAGTGGAACATTTCTAGCATAACCAAAACTTAGTCATGCCTCAGTAACTTAACTCAGATTCCACATTTTCAAGCCTGAAAGGAGTTTGAATGAGACAATTTTGTTCACGCCATCCATAAAAAGTAATTCAGTCTTGTTTTCCTGATCTCTTTGGATGTTGTGATGTGCATGCAACACCTACCCTGCTGAAGTGCGCAGCGCTGTCCGATAGGTCATAAATACTATGGCTCCTGTAACTATCAGGGAAACTTCCTTTCAAAAGCCCTCTTCCAGTGTTAGCACAGTGGAACTTGCATCCTTCCCACTGTCAGAACCAAGGCTTTGAAACAGCTGTGTAACACAAGTAAGAGGAGCAAAACCACCGCTATCTGCTTTTACGATGGAATGTGATCGGTGTGTGAAAGGTCTGCATGATGTGGTGACGACAGCAGAAGGAGACGGGACTGAGTGACTCAAGTTTTCCTTCTAAGGCCCTGTTACCATGAGAGCTCCCAGGGGCTCTTCTCCTGCTATAAGATAGAGCAGTTCTTTCCACTGACGTGGAGTTATGTCCAGCTCTGTGAAAGCTGAGCTCATGCCTTGATTTGCTCATGCCTTGAACATCAGGTGAGTTATGGAAGGGTAAAAAAAAGTAACATTTCCTTTGTCCCTCATCTCACTGCCCGAAAGCCAGTGGCAAAATTCAAATCCTGAAAGCAGCTTCTTACAGTGACAAGACCACAAAGGAAAAGACGAACATTAAGAAAGCAGAATATCTATCTGACTATGATCCAAAGATTTTTTTTCTTTCCACCTACATTTTCCCCTTTTCCTAACCCAGGTTCAGGTTTCCCTCATAATTGCAGTGTGTGTGCTACTTACTGCACTTGGAAACAACCTTTTTCTCTATTTAAAAAACAGAGCAGGGCAAGAAGTAATATACTAAAATGAGAATCTTCTCAGCATCACAACACCTTCTCAGCTAGCAGATCTTCTCCATAACTGTCCTTGGAGCCTCTTCATGTTGCTACTGGAAGGTAACTTGATTTTTTTTTCAACCATACTCCTATACAGCCAAAGAAAACAAGAAGCTGAAGTAGATTCAGATGTGTTAATGAAACATTCCATTAGCATATGCAGAATCATGCATTGTATGGGTGTCACTGAGGAAACTGCAGTTCTGCCAGTACAAAGCCATTGTATCTTGACATAGCAGTTGGCATTAAAAAAGGATAGATAAAGAAAAAAGGGGGAAGGGGGTAACCAAAAAGAAAAAGCTTTGCAGTCTTGTCTTATTTCACAATTTCATGGCCCACTGTTTTTTAGAAGTATGTATGTTTGTGGGAAGTGAGGTGTGGAAAGGGATGAGTGTTTTTATAGCTGAGCACAACAGAGAGGGGTCTTGTGAAATAGAAGATGTGATCCCATAATGGATTAAGCAGAGCAATTTTTAAACACAGTAAGTGTTGGAAGGATGAACCATAAACAGAGAGAGAATTTAGTAAATTAAAGTAAAATTCTCTTCAACGTTAGCTACTTGCAGCCTATTGGTAGACAAATTCTCCTTTCGCTGTATCAAATGCATACCACTTCCACATCCAGGAGAAGCAGACTACAAAGCAAGAGATGTCCGTGACTGGTTGGAGTAATTTGGGATTTTTTTTTTTATTTTTTTTTTAACCTATGAATGTGAAAGGTCCCATTAAAGCTCTAATAAGCCCTTAGAAAGCACACTTTTCTGGCATGTAACATATTTCTGTGTGTGGCACCCCAGCACCCAATCCACACTTTATTCCACAAAGTGTGTGCTGTCTGGGATGTCTAGCACTGCAGAGCCAGTGTGTACCCGAAATCCCCTCTTTCTCAGCACCCCGATCCACCTTCCTGTCTCACATCTTCCCTTACTTCCATCCGGCTCCCCATGCTCTTATGCCTTTATCTTGTTAGCCAACTTGCTCTATCTGCCCATGGAATTCTGTGCCTGATGAAAACCTCCTGCACAGCTTTTCCTGGTCTCGGCACTTGTCTGCTGGCAGACATGTAGACATAATATGGTCTGAGAAGATCAATTTCTTCTTTGAGGTTCATTCTTATCTCCCAGACAGTGGTTTATGCAGTGGGTCCCCTGGGGAATTTTCCTCTTCGCACATGGAGCCATTCCCTCGGCCAAAAGCAAATTAACATGGCACATCTCCAGACTGCACCATGAAGACAAGGAGGAAGGATGCACACCCAGGCAGGCTTCTAGCACTCTCAGATATCTACTCTGAAGCATGGAGGCTTTATTGCTCATGCAGCTCTCTTCTCAGATGGGTGAAATATCCCAGTCTCTCAGTGAGGACCTTGTGCAGACAGTTCAACATTTTTTCCCCTACTATTCAGTGTCTTCAGGGTGCACTGGGATATTTCACAGGTGAAGTCCAAGGCGTTATACTCCTCCTCCATCAGCATTGTTCCAGTATCACCAGACCCTAGGGGCTGTTTCTGTTGTGGGTGGTGTTTGGAACCCATTGACTGCAGTACCAGAAACACCAGTTCCTGGTCTCTAGGGTGGGAAAGCAGAGAGGAGATATCGTGCTTTTGCCTGGCTCAGGATGGATTGCTCCCTTCTTTAGAGACATCAACCCTTCTTTTCAAGTTGTCTATAACTTCTGGGGGCATACACCTTCAGGACTTTTTGCCCCACACTCTGGAAGGATGATCCTTGCAACAGACTGGATAAACCAGTTCCCTGTTTTGTAGGAAGCAGCATGAGCTGGAAAGGTCAGGCCAGACAGACTTCTTCCAATTTGGAAACACTGACATCTAGGATTTGATTAAGGGTCGTTTATTGCTATTAGCCATCCATGGCTACACTGATACAGGCTTGGAAGATGAGCTGGATGCCCTACCAGACCTCAAGGATGTGAGCACAGCTCTCAGGGCAGCAGAACAGCTTAGTAGTGATTTCTGTGTGGACCCAGAGGCTGCTGGTGTGGGGTTGTCTCTCTGAGGACTGGATTGAATAGCTGGAGCCATCAGCTGGTCTCATTATGGACCTTCAGGGCATGGGATTTAAAGCTATTTGCTGCCAGCTCTATTGGTTTATCTTGCCTATTTACACATGCCCCAAGCCAAATAGCTGCTTTTCCTGCTGCACTGTCCTTTCACAGAATCACAGAATTGTCAGGGTTGGAAGGGACCTGAAGGATCATCTATTTCCACACCCCCTGCCAAGGGCAGGGACACTTTCCACTAGATCAGGTTGCTCAGAGACTTGTCCAATCTGCACTTAAAAACTCCCAGGGATGGGGCTTCCATCACCAATTTGGGCAACCCATTCCAGTGTCTTATCACCCTTATGGTGAAGAACTTCCTAACATATAATCTAAATCCACCCTCCTCTAGGTTGGATCTGGTCCCTCTAGTCCTATCACTACCTGACATTCTGAAAAGTTCCTCACCAGCTTTCTTGCAGCTCCCCCTTCAGATGCTGGAAGGCCACAATACGGTCTCCTGGGAGCCTTATCTTCTCCAGATTGCCCATCACAAAATTAGGTGTCCTCCCTTCTTGACACAGAGCTATGTGGTGGCAGTGAATTCCCCTGCTCTGCTCCCTGGTTCAGCTGGACCTCTGGAAAGAGACACAACACCCGTGGTTCAGTCCTTCCAACTGCTATAGCAGACATCTGATTCTAATATACTTCCTCCTGCTATCTGCCCTAGCAAGCCCCCAAAGCGACCTCCAAATCCAAAATTATCACTGCTCTCTCCCTTTCCAGGTGAACTGTCTTTTTCTACAGGAGTTCAGATGCAGAGATAATCTTTTCCCAGTTTTCCTCTAGAGGGACCCTTACCTTGACTTTAGTTCCATTAGCTCTGATTGAAACATATTTAAATAGGAAAAAAAAAAAAAAAAGAAGATCACTAAAACCAAGCTGCTAACCCTGCAGGGATAACAGCACAGTAACCATTCCTACCACAGGCTGCCTTAAAAGTGAGGGGAGTCCTGGATGTGTAAGGAATCAAGGCAGGACTCCTGAGTTTTGCCGAACCATACAAAGTAAACATATTTGCGTGTTTAGTTTTACACGTAATTAAATGTTTCAGTAGCAAATTAAGTGAAGAAAACAAATCAACCACATGTTTTCAGATACTGGGACATAAATATTAAATCATTGTAAGTGGCATATGAAGAGGAAAATGCAAACATTATGCAGATTTTAATTTCCTCAATTATTCCTAATTTCCCCTGAGCCCTACATTCATTCTTAGCGATTGCAGACAGACTAATCACTCAACGCAGGACACTGCTTAATAAGATGCAGCAGCTGAAACACTGAGTTTGTCACTAGCCCCATGTTGGTACTGCCAGCACAGTGCCACTCTCATCTCCAGCAAGCTCCTCAGCCACAGGGGATCATGGTCTGTGATTTGCGCATCCGCAGGTACATAGGTGAGCTGCTCTGCAGTATATCTGGGAAGATCTGTCCATCAGCTTCTGCCTCCTAAAGCCTACAGAGATCTATTTATGTAACTCTCTCTCTGGAGGAAAGGTGCTGGGAAAGCAGCCAACAATAAATGGAGTGGGTGTGGGAAAAACGAAAAATAAGCAAGAAGAAATACTACATAAAAGAATGACCATATGGTTTAAGCCACAAGCTATGTAAGTCACAGCTATAAAGTTATGCCTCATAACAGATCCAGCAGAGTAGGTGTGGAGGGCCGGAAGCTCCAAAGAGAAGGTGCCAGTAGGGGGTCAGGTGTGGGGGAATGGATGCAGGCTCCAAGAACTCTGCAAAGCACAGAATAAGCCAGAGGAGCCCAGAGGCAGCTCTGCTTTCTCCTAGCCAGCCACAAGCCTGCTTTGCCCATCCACAGACAGCAGCCTACAGCTAACACCTGACGTGGCAAACATTCACTGGACAGAGTGGCAAAAGAATCACAGAATCACAGAACTTTAGAGGTTGGAAGGGATCTCCAGAGATCATTGAGTCCAAACCCTCGGCCAAGGCAGGATCACCTGGGGTGGTTCACACAAGAATGCATCCAGGCAGCTTTTGAAAGTATCCAGAGAAGGAGACTCCACAACCTCTCTGGGCAGCCTGTTCAAGTGCTCTGTCACCCTCGCTGTAAAGAAGTTTCTCCTCATGTTGAGGTGAAACCTTCCATATTCCAATCTGTAGCCATTGCTCCTTGTTTTATTGCTGCTGACTACCAAAAAACAAACTCCAACTGCACACCCCTGCTAGCTACTTGGATTTCAGCAGTAAGTGCCTCTGTGAGGATGAGAAATACGCACAGAAACCAAAGCATGAAATAAAGCAGATCATAGCAGGAACATCTGAAATGGGTAGAGTAGTTAGTCCTTTTGGAAAAGCGGAGTCAGTGGTCACCTCTTATCCTGGCCTCAGATGAAACCATGTGGATTAGCTCCTTCTTGAATCAGACCCTTTAATTAATTGGTTGCATCATGCCAGTCCTCCAGGCTGTTGGCGAGGATGAGAGCAGCCATTCACCAGCAGGGGTGTGGTCAGCTGCTTCAAAGGAGAACACTTGCAAAAACACCATTAAAATCTCACTTTTAATAGATACTGTAAGATGAGAAGCGCTGACCTGGAAGTGCCAATTTCCATTACTGTGAGGTGACCTCAAATTTAGATGCTACATCTGGTCAACATGACCCTCACTTCTTCACAGCAAAGCCCTGCCTCAAAGCTCCATGAAGACCCAGCAGCAGAGGCCTGCTATTCACATGTGACATTTCTGTACCTTCTCACACTGTGCTGCAAAATAGACGCTCCTAATATTGCCTTAGCCCTCAACCCACAGCACTGAACCAGAATTCAGAAGGCCACTCCAAAAATCCACCTCAACCTAACACTGAGCTTGGACAGGCACTTCTGCAGAAGGTCTCCTCCAGGTCCACAGTGGTGCTGGAGGTGAGAACAAGGTGGGCAGGTTTCATCTTACTCCCCAGCACACTTGGCAAGGCATGAGAAAAGAAGAAACAGGAAACATTTTGTTTGTGCCTGTTTGGGTCTGTGGGAACAATGTGTATAAGCAAGTGATTTATCCTGCTCAAGCTTCCTGTGGCAAGTAGCAAGCAGGCAGTTTGGCAGATGACAATGAAATGAGCTTGGGGCAGATCAGGCTCAGGAGCACCGTTACACATACAGCACAGCTCAGTGCTGTCTGCGGGGTGATGCCACATTCAAAAAGAACGAAAAAAGCTGAAAAAATAGCTCATTGAAAGTGATAAGAAAGGTGATAGACAAAAAGACTGCCTCTTTGCAAAGGCCATTTCTCCTTCCCTGACCCCCACAAATGAACTCTAAATCTAAGGCAAGCAATAGCAGCAATTTCTAAAGCAGACAGCTCTGCCCCTTGCAAAGATAGACCAGAGAATAGAAGCCTGAGATTGATGCAACCACTGTATATGCTCACCAAACCAGTGCTCCTCAGTGTATTTTTGAAAGCCAGGGGTATTTTTCCTTTCATGTGTTCTTTTTCATTTTTCTTTTTTTTTCAAGTGAAGAAGATTTATTTGCAGGATTAAGTGCAATTCTTGCTGGATAAATTTTCAGCAGGAAATGGAATTTTTAGTTGTGGTTGTTCAGTTCTATTTTTCTTCTAAAAGCAATTGTTTCCCAGACTAAATTTCAACTTTTCTTTATGAGGAAAAAAAAAAAAAAAGCTTCTTAAACTCAAGTGTTTTAGTGCTTTGGTCCAAATCCAGCTCAAAATTCAGTACAGTTTTAATATGACCCTCTCTGAAATCGACTTCTATTTTTCAAGCTACCTTTTCATAGAATCAAAAAATCAGTCAGGGTTGGAAAGGAC
>VWZI01008655.1:15052-28675 GCA_013396835.1 Psilopogon haemacephalus | reverse complement strand
CACTGCCCAGCCTGGATTTGTGTTTGGGATTGCCTCGACCCAAATGCAGGACCTTGCACTTGGTCTTGTTGAACCTCATGAGGTTGGCTTGTGCCCACCCCTCCAGCCTGTCCAGGTCCCTCTGGATGCCATCCCTGCCCTCCAGCGTGTCTGCTGCACCAGACAGCTTGGTGTCATCAGCAAACTTGCTTCACCAGCATAAGGAGACTGTATATGAAGGGACACACCAAGGCACCCTGGGACCTGTGTCACAGCAAGGATGACCAATGCCTCATGGAAAAGTTAGACATTTTAGCTTCATCAGTGTGTCTTTAACTGCACTGTAATTCCCAGGAGGCACCAACATGCTATGCTGCAAACCAGAGCTGTCATTTGCACCTAAAGGTAGTCACATTTTGATTTTTTCACACCTCTAGAAGCAAATATTATGCTAGGAGACAAGGGGCAGGGAAGGGGGACTGGGGGGGTGGGAATCAACCCTTCACCAGCCATGTGCAAAGACATGTTTGCCCTGTGAAATGTGGTGCAATGTCACAGAATCACAGGATCACCAAGGCTGGAAAAGACCTCCAAGATCAAGTCCTGCCCATAACTTCAACATCAAATCAGCTAAACCATGCCACCAAGTGCCATATTCAATCTTTTCTTAAAGACCTCCGAGGATGGTGACTCCACCACCTCCTCAGGCAGTGCACTCCAATGCCTAATCACCCTTTCCATGAGGAAGTGGTTCCTAATATCCTAATCTGAACCTTCCCTGGTACACCTTCAGACTGTGCCCTCTTGTTCTGTCACTAGTTGCCTGGGAGAAGAGCATGACCCCCACCTTACTACAACTTCCTTTCAGGTAGTTGTAGAGAGTGATAAGGTTCCCTCTAAGTTTTCTCTTCTCCAGGCTGAACAATCCCAGTTCCCTTACCATCTCCTCATGAGACTTTCCCTCCAGCACCCTCACCTCACTTTCCTCTAGACCCACTCCAACACCTCAATGTCCTTCTTGAAGTGAGGGCCCAGAACTTCATACAGTGCATGAGGTGAGGCCTCAGCAGTGATGAGTACAAGATACAGAGTTCATCCTACCAGACTGCCCAGTAGCACAGACTTTTCTGTCTCTGCTGGGGCAGAAGGAAACATCTGCTCAGAGGGGAGATCATCTCAGACCATCAAGGGGCTTGGAGTGGGTGACAGAGAGGGAATTCTTACTTGGGGAAGGCTGCAGTGGGATGGCTCTTACAATGAAGATGTGGCCACCAACAAGCAGCCCCTAGACCAGGTTATCAGCCTTCTTCCTATTGCAGGGCTGATTTCCCATCCTCTCTGTATTCCTGTATGCATTTGTCTTTCGCAGTGAAACGTTCTTAAAGCTTTTTGGGGTATCCACGTAGACCACCGCTGAAATCCCAACGTGTAGTTATGCTTGACGCTAAAAGGCTGCATGCCCCTCACTGCTCTTCAGGGGCTGCAAAGGCGCTCTGCTGCCCAGTCAAAAGGCAGAAAAGCAGGGTTACTTCTGGCTCCAGATCCTACACATAGCAGCAGAAAGTTTGATCTTTCCGCTGCAAGATGCAATTTCCTGTGACAAGTCCATGGCAGATGTCACATCAAGCCTTTACATTTCTCTTTTTTTCTTTTTTTTCTTTTTTTTTGGAGTTTTCCTTTCATAAAACAAACACACACAAAAAAAAAAAAAAAAAAAAAAAAAAAAAAAAAAAAAAAGGTGTCATTTCTAGGAGGCAGGAAGACACATACCACTGTCTGGGGTTTGATGTGTGTGTGTATTTTTAAAAACGAATGAGAAATGTTCTGGATGGACACAGAGTAACAATATGTAAGCCCCAGGCATCAGATGGTTAGAAAGCTGTATCCAGTGAGCGCACAGATGTAATTCACTGTAAGGAATATGTGACACCACACAGCAGTTCAAAGTAGTAGGCTGGTACTAATTACTGCGCTCTTAATGACTTCATCCATCAAACCATAACATGTTCTATAATTACACAGCACAGCCATATGACAACCAAATGCCTGGCTGCTATTGCACAGGGGATGGTTACACAGCAAAATTCTCTTGTTGATTGCAAGCAGAAAAATAACTGCATTTTAAGCTGGTTGGAAACACCAAACTACTTTATTTTAGCCTTTCGTGAGGTGAAAAGGTAAGCTGTTGAGGGCTTGGGGAAGGGAATTTGAGCACAGATAAGGTAGGGAGACTCTGATGGGAATCGACACTTTTCACACAGACCTGAGATGTCCACAGCCTGCAAACTGAACAATTTAAGAACACCAGGCAGGCATACCTTGGCCTGACAGAGCTGTGCCTCTCTTACAAGGGCAGTACTGGGTTAAGGACTTGCCCAGTTTAAAATTTACCCTACAAGGACAGCAAGTTTGCAGATGACACCAAAGTAAGCAGAAGTGTCAATCTGCTGGAGGGTAGGAAGACCCTGCAGAGGGATTTGGACAGGCTGGAGTGATGGGCTGAGGCCAATTGCATGAGGTTTAACAAGGCCAAGTGCCAGGTCATGCACCTTGGCCACAACAACCCCCAGCAGCCCTATAGGCTGGGGGATGAGTGGCTGGAGAGCTGCCTGGAGGAAAAGAACCTGGGGTGTTGGTGGACAGCCTGAACATGAGCCAGCAGTGTGCCCAGGTGGCCAAGAAGGCCAACAGCATCGTGGCCTGTATCAGAAAAGGTGTGACCAGCAGGAGCAGGGAGGTGATCATGCCCCTGTACTCAGCACTCTTGAGACCACACCTTGAGTACTGTGTCCAGTTTTGGTCACCACAGTTTAGGAGGGACATTGAGGTGCTGGAGTGGGTGCAGAGAAGGGCAATGAGGCTGATGAAAGGTCTGGAAAACATAACCTATGGGGAGTGGCTGAGGGAGCTGGGGTTGTTTAGTCTGGACAAGAGGAGGCTGAGAGGGGACCTTATTGCTCTCTACAACTACCTAAAAGGAGGTTGTAGTGAGCCTGGTGCTGGTCTCTTCTCCCAAATTACTAATGATAGGACAAGAGGAAATGGCCTCAAGTTGCATCAGAGGAGTTTTAGATTGGATGCTGGGAGGAAGTTCTTCACTGAGCGGGTGGTCAGGCACTGGAACAGGCTGTCCAGGGAGGTGGTGGAGTCACCATCCCTGGAGGTGTTTAAAAAAAACAGTGGATGTGGCACTTGAGGCTATGGTGTAATGATTAACGATGCTGGGATGAAGGTTGGACTGGATGATCCTGGTGGTCCTTTCCAACCATAGCGATTCATAGTGATTAGATGTTGAGCTGAGGGATTTGGTTTAGTCAAAGTCTTGTCAGTGTGAAACTAATGATTGGTNCATTTTCTCAGCTTCCCTCAGTTTGGCATGGCTCAGCTCATGAGCCTGCAGCAGGTATCAGTAAGCTGCTGTGCTGGGTCAGGCACTTCCTCCCCCTCCGTTTAATATTTACCAAACCAGCTCAGACAGCTTGGAAGTAATATATTATAGGCAATACATTTGCATGTATTTACAATTATATACAATTTAGAAATGATACAGAAATCCAAATTTCCCTCCCAGATAAAGAAAAAAGAAGCCCAGAATGGGGCACGATGCCACCTCCTCTCTCTCCCATGCAAAAAAAACAACCAGCAAGGCTTACATGTTATCATCCAAGGTTATCATGTATCAGCCAAGGTTAGTGGAAGGTATTAGAGAGAGGCAAAGGGAGCAAGCACTCAGAAGCAGAGAGGGACAAATTGTTTGTGCTTTGACTTTTTATCCCTTTTTAGCAAACCAATTAATGATATAGACTTTATTATTATTCTTTTACAACTAATTATTTAATTTCTCTTATTAGAATACTCCAAATAGCCTCAAGCCAGCACAGGTGGGAACAGCACCAAAGTGCAGCCAGGGTTGCTGCCTCACAGACAGGCAGTGGCCTCAGCGTCTTTAGGAAGTGTGGTAGAGAAGAGGATGAAGTTTGTCTTTGTCAGATCCTGAGCTTCCTCAGAGATGTGGCAGAGCCTCCCCAGGGTCTGAGCACCACCACTGCATCTGCACCAGCCAGGCTTGTATCTTGGCTCTTTCCCTCCCTCAGATGAACATGCTTACCACATCTACCACTAACAGCTACCCTCCTCCCCAGCAAAACAGCAAGCTCCAGTGCACACATTGCTCCACCTGGGGAGAGGGCATGAGATTAAACTCTGTGACAGATGTTATTCACACTGCTGTGTGAACTACAGAAACACACTCTGGTGCTAGAGCAGAGGAAGGCAGGGGTCTGCCCTCTAGTTTTCTGCAGCTTTTTCCTCATTCTCTCCTGAGATTCAGTTACTTCATAGCTTCCTCCCACACAGTGACTCCCTGCTCAGTGGCACAGCAGAGATGTGCAATAGTGACTTCACCGTGCACATTTTAAAAGGTGAGTTTCCCACGTTTTCATTTATTATTTCACCACTGTTTTTCCTCCAGAATGGCTACACGAGGTGTTACACAGGAATCTAAACAATAACACTAGAGTTGATAAAGAATTTATCAGGATGAACTATGCATTCCCAAGCTAATAAACTGTGGAGTTAACATTCTACAGACACCCTGCAACAGACACCTGCAAGCCCTAGAGCTGACTGCCTGCTAGCTGACCAAGGCTGTGGTGGCTCTAAATGCACTGAGCTCTCCTGTCCTCAGTCTATCACAATGAAGCAGAGGATTTGTTCCCACCTTATAAACCAAACTTCTATAGCAGAATCAGAGGGCTAATCTCCCTGGATTTTCTCTGCAGAGATGAATGAGCAAAAAGGTGAATAGATGACTACCTCTAAGGGACTACAACACTGTGTGTGCGATTGCAAGTTGCACTGGCACAGGGATGTAAAGCCCCACGTTTATTAAATAGCCAAAGAAAACCACAAGTTCATTTAAAAAGTGGTCAGGAGCAGAGCAGAATGCACCAGATGTGTTCTTATACCCCAACTCACCAGAAAATTACTGAACTTCGATGGCCAGATCTTGCACCTTATCTGGGAGAAATCTGACTTCTGGGAAGGGAGTGACACAGACCCCGTGAAGCAAGCAGTCACCAGAAAATATTAAAAATGCAGTTATTTTGCAGGATATTCAAGATAACATATGCCACGTATTTGTGCTGGTTTGAGCTAATTGGAGAATGTGAGTGAGAAATTAGACTATTGGCTGAGAGAGGAAAACACAGTGTGTCACCCCAGAGCTTTACTGAGAAAGAAAAACAAAATTGTTTTTAAGTATTGTACCCAAAGCATGAGATATCAGATGGTTTCTGACTGCTCTGGCTGTGGCTGCTCTCTTTGCATGGTCTCCTTTGTCTCTGCCTTGGTAGCTAATTCCCAGTAATTCTACTAACTACTTTCCTGCTACTAACCCCCCTGGCCGATCTGCCACAGCTTATCTTCAGCATCAACAGGTGGTGAGATAAGACTGCGGAAGGGGGGAAAGGTGGTAGGGGGTGGTTGGTTTCCCCTCTTGGGGATTTGGGTCTCTGGGAGGGGTGTGGTGTTTCTGTATTACCTTTTCATTGTATATATCTGTAAATATCTGTTATACCTTGTAAATATTTGCTTGTATATTGTGCATTGCTGTAAATATAAAGCTTCATTTATCAACTTCCAGTGCTTCTGAGTCCTAGCTGGGGTTTACACCAAAAGGTGGGGGGCCAGGTAACTGCTTAAACCACTACAGTATTGTAGAATCATAGCACTGTTTTAACTAGAAAAGACTTCTAAGATCATGGAGACCAAGCATTGATCCAACACCACCATGGCCATTAAATCACCCACTGAAGTGCCTTGTCCACACTTTTCTTGAACACCTCCAGGGGCAGTGACTCCACCACCTCCCTGGATAACCTATTCCAGTGCCTGACCACTCTTCCTGTAGTGAATTTTTTACTAATATCTAATCTAAACCTGTGACAAAATTTCGGGCCATTCCCAGGGAGAAGAGACCAACTCCGACCTCACTACAACACTCTTTCCAGTAGTTATAAAGCAAGGAGGTCTCTCCTCAGCCTCCTCTTCTCCAGACTGAACAATCCCAGTTGCCTCAGCTGCTCCTTTTAAGATTTGTTCTCTAGACCATTCACCATCTTTGTTGCCCTTCTCTGGACACACTCCAGCAACTCAATGTCTTTCTTGTGGTGAGGGACTCAGAACTGAACACAATATTCAAGGTGCAGCCTCAGCAGTGCCAAGTACAGAAGCACAATGACTTCACTACTGCTGCTGAGCTCACTATTCCTCATACAGGCCAGGATCCTGTTGGCTTTCTTGGCCGACCTGAGCATGTTGCTGGTTCGTGTTCAGATGGCTGTCAACCAACATCCTCAGGTTTGTTTTTTTTTTTTTCTGCCAGGCAACTTTCCAGCCACTCTGTCCCAAGCCTGTAGCATTGCGTGGGGTTGATGTGACCCAAGGACAGGACCTGCCACTTGGCTTTGTTACACATCATACAACTGACCTCAGCCCATCAATCCAGCCTGTCCAGATCTCTTTGCAGAGCCTTCATACCCTCAAGCAGATCAACACTCCCACCCAATTTACTGTCATCTGCAAACTTACCGAGGGTGCAGAACCCTCAGATGCAACACTATTTTAACAAATTTTATCTATTATTTGGCAGCTTTATCAGGCCATGAGCTTTTAAAACACAGATATGTATGACATTTCAGAAACCTGACCCAGAAACTTGTACTCATGATTCAGAAATGTAAGGTTAGTCATTGTAAAGAAACAACCAAACGTCTGTAGCAGTCTAAAACAGGGCATTATTCCTTGAAAAAGGGAGGGGGGGAGGTGGGGGGGAGGGAATTACTTTTTTTAAAATGGACAAAATGCACAGTGCTTTCTCCTGTCAGAATATCCTGACTCTTTACAGTATTTCAGAATTTCATTATTGGCATAAAACTCACTGTTCATAACTACAAAAACAGAAAAATCTAAGTGTTTTGGTTTTTTTTTTTCCTAGTAGCAGACAGTGTGAGTACTTACCTTTATGGGTTTCTTGCAAGGCTAATATAGCTGCTGGGAAAGATCTACATAAAACAAATCTACTTCATTCTTTTCTGCATTTGGCTGAGTGTGTAAGGTCTAATACTTACCTCAGTGATGTCTCTGCATTGGTCTGTAACATGAAGCCTTCAGGATGCTGCCTCCAGGCTTTGATTTCTCATCTCCATGTGGCCACTGGCAGCATTAACTACAGAGCCTCTCCTGCCTTGATTGTGGTAACCAGACTCTCTTCCACTGATTGCAGTCCTCTTGTCTCCTTCGATGTCTGGAGCTTCATCATGATGGTCACACTTTCCAGGGCCCACCCCTTCTAATTGTGTAGTGGGTTGGGAACTCTCACACACACCAATTAAAATTTAACAGACCAGCTCAGATGTCTTCTCAGTATGATAAACCCATATTTACAGCAAAGATAAACTTACAAGCATATATATACACATATATTTGCATATATATATATATACACAATATATTTACATGCATTTACAATGATCTACGATTGAGAAATAACACAGAAATCCAAACTATCCCCCCACCCCCAAACAAAGAAAGTCCAGAAGGGACCCACACCACCCTCTGTCTTCCCCCAGACAGAAAACAACCAGCAAGGCTTACATGTTGTCTGGTCAGCCAAGATTAGTGGAAGAGATCAGAGAAAGAAGCAAAGAGAGCAGTGAAGAGGGAAGTGAAGAGATCCAGTGCCCAAAAGGAAAGAAGGCAGAATTGTTTACAATTTGGCTTTTTATACCTTTTAGCAAACCAATGAATGATATAGACTTTATCATTATTTTCTTTTTGCAACCAACGATCTAATTTCTCTCATTAGAATATTCCAATAACCTTAAACCACTACAAATTGCCAGGTAGTTTCCTGCACAAATCCAGACTGGGCAGTGACTGGCTGGAGAGCAGCCCTGCAAAGAAGGACTTGGAGGTGCTGGTGGATGAGAAGCTCAACATGAGCCTGCAGTGTGCAGTTGCAGCCCAGAAAGCCAACCAGATCCTGGGCTGCATCAGGAAAAGTGTGGCCAGCAGGTTGAGGGAGGTGATTCTCCCCCCCTACTCCGCTCTGGTGAGACCCCTCCTGAAGTACAATGTCCAATTTTGAAGCCACTATTACAAGAAGGATGTGGACATGCTGGAGCATGTCCAGTGAAGGGTGAGGAGGATGCTTAGAGGGCTGGAGCACCTCTGGTATGAGAACAGACTGAAAGAGTTGGGGCTGTTCAGTTTGGAGAAGAGGAGACTCTGAGGTGACCTTATTGTGGCCTTCCAGTATCTGAAGGGGGCCTACAAAAGAGATGGGGAGGGACTTTTTAGGCTATCAGGTAGGGACAAGACTAGGAGGAATGGAGCAAAGCTGGAGGTGGGGAGATTCAGATTGGATGTGAGGAGGGAGTTCTTCACCATGAGAGTGGTGAGAGCCTGGAATGGGTTGCCCAGGGAGGTGGTTGAGGCCCCATCCCTGGAGGTGCTTAAGGCAAGGCTGGATGAGGCTGTGGGCAGCCTGATCTAGGGTAGGGTGTCCCCGGGCATGTCAGGGAAGTTGGAACTAGATGATCCTTGCAGTCCCTTCCAACCCTGACTGATGTCTATGATTCTATGAAAAGGTAGCTTGAAAAATAGAAGTCGATTTCAAAGAGGGTCATATTAAAACTGTACTGAATTTTGAGCTGGATTTGGACCAAAACACTAAAACACTTGAGTTTAAGAAGCTTTTTTTTTTTTTTTTTTTTTTTCTCATAATGTTGTCCCCAGCCATGGCAGGGGGGTTGGAACTAGATGATCCTTGCAGTCCCTTCCAACCCTGACTGATTCTATGATTCTATGATTTTGCAGCCATGGGGTACACAGGTTGCTGGAGTTCAGATAGCAGAAGCACCTTGTACCCCTTGGGTTTGTTTACAGAACCCAAGGCCATCGTTCAGTTTGCTTCCGCTTAAAACATGTTTCAGCATGGCATGGGGCAGCACAGGAATCTCATGGAACTCCTGAAAGGGTTTGGCAGTGAAATACCATCTCAAAAATCAATTCTTTTTTTTTTCCCTCAGACTTTTTTTGCTTCCACCCTGAGCCTTGCCCTACTTAGAACATCACTTTTTGAGCCCTGTTCTTTGCTATATTGTCAAGTGGCCATTTCTTTACAGGTCAATGACTGCCTCTAGCACCTTCTCACACCTAGACCCACAGAGATTCCTTGTAAGGGATTTTGTCAGAACTTTAAATGACTGAAGTCAGCATGTCTTGCCTCCTACATGTCATCCTGTTGATGTCACAGAGAAGATTAATATATTTAAGCTCAGGAAGAACTGTTTGCACTGGTTAACCACAGTGACCCGTTTCTGCACAAGAACAAAGACTCACCATCACCAGGCCACCAACCACCATGATGAGGTGACACACTGCTGCCCCAGGTAGTAGTAGCTCTAAAAGGACGAAGAACAATTATCCTTTCAGTACAGAGTGGGCATGGGGACTTAAGGAGACTGCAATGGGCCAGTCAGTGCATCAGTCACTATTCTTGCCATGAGGAATGTCACTCTTCAGTTGGATTTTTCTTTGGCTTATTCTGCACTTTGTCCCTTTTTTTTTATTCTGTGATCGAAAACCACCAAGCACTGCAGGGAAGAACTGCTTTGATTCTGGGGTCTCTGCTGCTTGTGTCACCTCACTAAAGCCATGAATTCTCTCTGCCTGTTTGCACCAGGCCGGCACAGGCAGGAGTTGCTATAAAGAGACAAAGTCAAGCTCTCCATCAGACAGCAGTTCTTACTTTGAGTTGTGCCATGGGGTTGGAGCTTTCTGACTGAAAGGCCTTGCACATTCTAGAAAATCATATTTCAGTCTGTGCACAACAGCTGTCTTCTGCACCAGCATAAACCTAATCCTCAAAGCTAAGACACAAAGGTTGTTTGACTTCCCCAGGATTTTTATGTTCTCTCTGCCAATAGTTCATCTGCATCCTGCCTTTGCCTCAACCAGCACTTGATGGGCATTTACATCTGCCCTTGTTTTCTAAATAGATGAACAAAAAAAGTGCTCATAGAAGGTGCCTCTACCTAAACATTCATTATTGCTCCCACTCAGAAAAAAAAACAATCTACCTTAGGAGTCTTTCACAGCTTGCTTTAGTGGGGTCTGGGTTTGTTTGGGTTTCAGTCAGTTCCTCTGTCCACAAGTGAAGCAGCACATGGTGCTCCTGAGGCTGCTCCCTTGTGTGGTGGACTTCTATCTGAAAATGGGAGGGAAAGAGTTTCAGAAAAGAGAATGATGCTGCTGGGAAGGCACCAAAACACAAGGGAGAAAAAAAAAGGAAAAAAAAAAAAAAAAAAAAAAAAAAAAAGGAGAACCAAGGACAAGTGGAGAGAATTACCTCACTCTGTTATCCCTTTCCACCCCTCATTCCTTGTTAAAATCTCCATGCCACCTTTTCCTCCTGCTGGTGGCACCAGCAACTGCCTCAGCCCTTCCTCTGCTGTGTAACTCGCCTGCTATTGACCTTTTTTTTCCCTCCTGCATTAGACCTCTTTTCTTTCCTACATCAACAAACAAGGCTACCCCCTAAGAGCCCATGAGGACACATAGTCTTAGGCACGTTTCTGAGCTCCTAGTGCCTTCCCAAGACAACCACAACCATCAGCTGCCAGCTGCCCAGCTTTCCAAGTGAACAAAACACCAGAAGAGCCTAAAAATGGTGGAGTAAGCTGGAAACCAATGAACTGGAGGAGGGAAGTAAAAGATGACTCACTGGATACTGCATTCTTTGCCTTTAAAAAGGGGAAAGAAACCCCACACCTGGTGGAAGTGCTCTCACACTTACAGCCAGTCTTAGAGGGCACCACATCATTATATCAACCACAAGATTACTTTGATCACTACCCGAAAAGGAATTAATCAAACACATGCCATAAGACTGCATCATAGAGATCATCCTCTATTAAAAAAGCCTGTTTCATAATAGGCCACTGTGTATTATCTTTCCTGCCTTTGGGAGATGTTGAAAAGGGGACTCATCAGTCACACTGTCTCCAGCATGGCAGGCTGACTTACAGTTGATATTTTGCTTCACTTATGAGCAAACTTGGCAATTCGTAATTCTGTCTAACAGAGAAGAAAGCACTTTGGAGGACGTTCACGAGGTGCCAGGCAATGACATCAGAGCCCCAAGGGTGGAGCATTTTAAAGACTAAAACCAGTAGACTTCTGCACTTTAAATGGGGCAAGCCTTCAACCTCAGATGAAGGGTAGGTACCTGTATGTAGAAGCACACACGCACGCACTCAGTGCAACAAGCATGTGCTTAGCTTAACATGGCCATCAAGAGTTGTAGCACTGAATTTCTCTCCTCCTCCACTGGAACAATTTCAAGAAACAACAGACAAGCACACCATTATACTTAGCAAGTTTTGCAGGAGCAGTTTAGTACGTGGCTTTGTTACATCTTTACATGTCAGGTTGTCATAGCTGTATCAACAAGCAACACACTGCCACCAAAAGGGGTTGTCTCTGTCAAAAAACACAGCAGAGCTCCTGCAATCTGTAGGTCAGATGCCTAAGCAGGAGCAGGCTTGACTCACTGCCCATTAAGCCAAAAGATGAAAATCACAGGGAAGGAAAAAAGTACACAGATGTGTCCAAGCTGTGGTGGTACCACATCTTGTCTGAGTTGCCAAGTAGTGACATCACATCCACCTGCTTACCTTCCTGAAGAAAGTGCAGCCCCTGTTAAAGCTCAAAGGCAGCCAGCTCCTGTCAGAGACTCCTGTGACTGCCAAACCAGCAGAAGGCAAAGCATTATTTTAAACCAAGAGCAACAAGGAATAGGTTGTTGTGTCACAGGGCAGCCCTATCTACAGAGAAGGCCCCTCACACCTCCATCCTCTTCCTCTCTCATCAGGCTTCTCCTCAAAGGGAGAGAGAAAGAAACTAAACACTGAAATCTTACCTTTGCAGTCGGTGCCCAGAAACTGCTATATCATTACAGGGTGATATATCTGACTTAGATGTGAGTTTGGCAAACATAAAAGCTTGGGCAGATGTATCTTGTGCAGGGCCCTGAGCACCAGAAGACACTTAGCAATCTTGCAAGCTCTTGATTTTGGCTCCTAGGGCAGTCCCTTTTTCCTTGTCTTCCTAACACAGAGTCATCTCCTTTCTGCTCCCTCTCTTGGAGATATAAAGCTCCATCTGTTTGCACAGGCAAAGAGCTAGAAGGAAGTATGTGACCTGTCACTACTATTCCCAGTTTTCAAAGGCCCAAAGGACATTTTGGGGAAGATAACGTGTGTCCTGCACGTTAGAAAATGGTTCTTTTCCATGTATTTGTCACAGGAAATGGTATCACCTAATGGAGGCTAAAAATCAGCAGGTACCAGCTCCACTATTAGGTCACTAATATCAAATGCCTTCAACTCTGGAGCCCAGATTCTTTGTCCGCAGACTGTAAATAAAGTGATTTAAAATGCTTTGAATGTTGTCAGTGGAAGCTGTCACAAAGGAAGCAGTTGCTGTCCTTACATCCAAATCAGGTTTTATTTTTCCCTGAACAGTTCTTCCACATTAACACATTTGCTAGACTTCAATCAGTAACACTTTAGAGTGAGTTACTAGGGGGACTCATCATGAAAACCTCAAGGAGAAGAAGGCAGCAAACCCACTACAACAAAATGCAGCAGGGGAAAAAAAAAGAGGGTGTGCTGGTGTGGTTTGGGTTTGGTTGGGCTTTATTCTGACTCAGTTACTTATGGAAAAAACATAAGGTGGTGTGAGGAGGACCTGAGGAGAGAAAAAAGTGATCTTGGAATGGTAATGCTCCTGAAGAGGAGTAGCACTGTAGCATTTCATTTATTTGAGGCTGTGGGCAGATGCAGATTCTGCAGAAACAGGAGCAACAGAGAGCTGAAAGGGTTTTAAAAACTTAGAAACACTTGCTTAGGAATAATTTTTGTTTCTTTTGGAGGTTTTTTTTTTTTTTTTTACATCAACTTGGTCTTACATTCAATGTCATAATGGAATTAGTTGCTGAAGACTCTCTAATGTCTCCCCGCGTTTTGCATGTGGAACACCTGAGGAGCTGTGTGCTGTGAAGAACACCTCATGCAAGCCAGCTGACTAAGAAAGGGTGACTTAGAATTTTTCAAGTTCAGCCTTTTTATGCTTTTTACAGTCTCTGTTCTCATCTCACCCTCCTCCTTCCCCCTCAGCATATTTCCTGTTTCCTCATCCTGTAATAGTTATGTACACTTAGACGGTGGATCAAACACCTTTTGAGCTGCTGTTGTCAAGTTTTATTGGCATTCCCCACATCATTTCCTGTTTTCATACTGATAGCCCAGCAAATATTTGCATGAGTGAGCAATGTAGCTGGAAAATACCTACCCCAAACTGCTGGCAGATCATTCTCTTCATAGAGTGTCATCAATTCCCCCCCCCCCCCAAAAAAAAAAAAAATTAAAATCATGTTACTACAGCTATAAGCTTATTATACACTTAAGGAATCATTTCACTCAGCCAGCTTTGAGAGAGTGTAGTGGTTTAGCAGTTACCTGCCCCCTCTCCCTCCCCCCCACCCCCACATAAACCCCAGCTAGGACTCAGAAAACA
>VWZI01008655.1:950-15012 GCA_013396835.1 Psilopogon haemacephalus | reverse complement strand
CCCCCCCCCTTCCCCAGTCTTATCTCACCACCTGTTGATGCTGAAGATAAGCGTAGGTAGATTGGCCAGGGGGGTTAGCAGCAGGAAAGTAGTTAGTAGGATTACTGAGAATTAGCTACCAAGGCAAAGGGACAAAGGAGACCATGCAAGAGAAGCAGCTGCAGCCAGAGCAGTCAGAAACCGTCTGATATCTAATGTTTTGGGTACAATTCTTAAAAACAACTTTTTTTTTTCTTTCTCAGTAAAACTCTGTTGAAGTGACATACTGTGTTTACCTCTCTCAGCCAATAGTCTAATTTCTCACTCAAATTCTCCAATTAGCTCAAACCAACACAGAGAGATGCAGTACACTTTATATATAGCAAGGCTGGACATCAACCCAGGCGAGAGAATAGCAAAGGGTGGTGTATGTGTCCAAAAGCAGGGAGGAAGAGGTGTGTGTCAGTAGGAAGTCTTTTCACAGCTTGATATATACAAGATATCTCAGCAAAAAATGCCATTTCATCCCTGCTGGCTGTAGCATCTCCATTCTGAGTCCCATTCATGAAGTTACACTTCCAGCAGTGCAGTGTCCCAGAGAGCACCGAAGACAGACATTCATAACTTTAAGAGAATAAACAAAGTTTGCATCAACTTCAAAACACCAGCTGCAAGAAAAAGCCTTCTGCTCACGAGTGTCAAGGTCTACTAATACTATACTTATCATGCAAGGTCCCCCAGTCTAAAAGCATGCGACGCCATAGGAAAATTGACTGACTAAGAAGAATTTACTTTATGGAGGTTGTTGTATTGCTCTCCCATGTAATCTCGCTACAAATACAGCAGTATTTCTCTACAGAAGTACAAATTGTGTGTGTCAGTGGGAGGGGGGGAAAAAATCAAGTGCTTTGTGTTAGCCAGCAATATTAAAAGCAGCGGACACATCAAGGCACATTCAGAATATGTCAGACAGTGACTGAAAGCAGTAGGGTAAAAAAAAGCCTACGTTCTCCCACATCAAGCTGCAACAGGGTTTGAGGGACGGGAGTGGTGCTTCAAATGTTTTGAGGTTTAAAAAGAAGCCAGATCACAAGAGAAATAGATTTCAGAACCAGTATGTCTGCATTTCTAACCAAAAGTCTGTGTACAAGAGGGAACAGAGACGTGTGTTTTTCACAATTTTCTTTTGTGGTGTTTTGCTAAGGCTGTTACTTCACAGGATGTACTATTGTCTTCACTGCCGCGATGCACAGAAATTCCCTGCAAGCCACTGTGGGTTCTGATACAGTGCCTGGAGACATGAGAGACGTGGGTTTGCTTTCAAGATCAACAGACTGAAAATAAATACCACCCACTCCTGACAGGTAGTCGTCCTGGTTCAATGAAATTTTAAGGTAAAGGAGAAAAACCACCAAGCCCGCTGGATCCAACACAGGTTGGTGTTTGTTGGCCTCCTGAATTCCTCTCCCCAAATAAATCCCAAGATTCAAATATTTTTTTGTTCTCAAGGTGCTTTTTTACAAGCCTGTGGGATGAAAAAAGCACCATTGACTTATCAGGCTTTTCTTTACTGTACTGGAGCCAAGCTGTTTCTCAAAAGATACTCACAACTGGGATTGTTAGGATTGTCTGGGGTTCCCTGATATCTGCAGCAAGCACATCTTTGCTCTGGTGGCCTGAAATGAAGGTCCAGCATCAGAGAGCAGGAAGCTGAGACCCTGTACTCTAGGAAATAAGATCCCTGAAACAGTGGTAGGTAGAGACAAGAAAGGATTGACATAAAACAATCTGGAATTACACTGCAAGAGAAGGAATGGACCTAGGGATATGTTTACCTACGCCAAGACCTATGACCACCACCTTTCTGCACACCCAGAGGAAGTGGCGGCTTAGGTCACAGTGGACATTTCCACCTAGGTGACTTTGGAGAGGTAAAAGCAGCAAGACCTGCTCACATCATGCTTCCCCTTGAACCAAAACTAAAACACTCTTGTGAAGAATACTTCAATAACCCCCTGAAGATCTAAATCTACCCTCAAGGGTAGCCCACCAACTGTCCCATGAGTTGTCTGGGATGAATCTTTCCCTGAGCCTCCTCGTGGTGTAGGACTCTTCAAGGGCCAGACTGACACACCTGGTTGCACCTGGGCAGCCCAGGAGGATGGCCAGGGCCCTCCTGGGCTTCATGGAGACCTCCATCGTGCAGAGGAGACAGAACGTGGGGTTCAGGCTGTGAATCCTAGATCTGAAAGCTAGTTCAGATCTCTGCATTAACAAAAGTGTCACCATACTCCAGCTCAACTGCAGAGAAGATCCAGCCCACCCGAAAGAACAAATGCTGGAGAAGACCATCCATCACCCCCAAGGCTCCATCCACCACCGTTACGCAAACTGTGCTTCACCCATGCAAATGTCCACTGACTCTTATTTCCACCTAGTGTCTCTGTGTACCAGGGCTTTCTTAGAGCAGGAACGTCTTCTTCAGCTTGTCTTCTCCCAGAAGCCACTTAGCTCAGGACATTCCTGCAGCTGAGGAGCCACCCCTCACCCACAGCAGAGCCCACAGCACAGTGGGATAAGCACAACTCTGCCTCCCCAGCATTTGAAACTAGTGCAGGGTTTGCCTCAGCTCTGAAGCATCTGTGGTGCCAGATGTTTTACGGATAACCAGCGGTGCGTATCCCAGACGAGGTGTTGGGGTTTTCTGCTCACCCTTCTCACTGATCGTGCCTATGTGTACTGCAGCCTGCTCCATTTTAGGGAAGCTAAATGTACAAGACGACTCTCAGAGGGGTGAGATGAGCCAAAGCAGCAAAACAACACCTTTATGTGGGAGAGCTTGCATTGAGTTTTAAAGCAGCTACGTTTTGCAAGTAGGGGGTTAAAGGTATGGGGGGAGGTTAGACTGTGTCACAAAATGTCAGTAAGCTTTTTATAAAACCACCAGAAAATATATTTTTGTGTGTGCCTTTTTTTTTTTTTTTTGCTTAACACCTACAGAGTCTTATATGTTGTCTTTTAGACGCCCCGAAAATTCCCCTTAGCACTTTTATCATTCAGCATCGCTCCAGAGTTTAGTCAGCCAAACCATACCCTTTTCCAGTGTCAGATAAACTGCATCTTGAAAACAGCCCAGACACGAGCGTCACATCGTCCTAGAGCTGAGCCACATGTGAAATCTCTATCCTGTTTTTCTACAGAGATGAGTAAGGTTTTCCTGTGTAATTAATATAAAATATCTTTCTGTGTATTTTTTTTGTAAATACATAGAGCAAAGATACTGCTGTGAAGATAACAATTTGCCAAAGCCCTTTCTGCACTCTTTCAAATGTGGTTGTTTCACTCGCCAGTTTACTGCATTTTGCTCGTGTTTTGATGTTTGAAGAATTTTCACTGAAAATAGACCTTGTGCTAATAAGAGAACCAGACACGAACCTCACAGTAATACGCAGTAGCACCAAACAACAGCTTCACTGTTTATTTTCTATTAATGTAGTCATGTGTTTAAGTAAAAGGAAAATCTTTCTAGTCATTATTTAATAAGACTAAAACACAGAAGTTACCTGCACATTTTTATCAGTAATAGCAATCATCATTCATAAGTACTTTTGGACAGATCTTCTCACTTCCAGACATGTCACCCTTGTAAAGACAAGAGATCTACTTCTGTAAGTCCTGCATACAGTGAGAAAGGCTGCAAAGGCTCTAATAACACAGGGATAAAGAACAATTTACAAAGGAATAAGAAGACAAAGTACTGATTGAAAGAATCACAGAGCTTTGGAGGTTGGAAAGGACCTCCAGAGATCATTGAGTCCAATCCCCCTGCAAAGGCAGGATCACCTAGGGTAGGTCACACAGGAATGCATCCAGGCATGTTTTGAAAATCTCCAGAGAAGGAGACTCCACCACCTCTCTGGGAAGCCTGTTCCAGGGCTCTGTCACCCTCACTGTAAAGAAGTTTCTCCTCATGTTGAGATGAAACCTTCTATGTTCCAATTTGTAGCCATTGCTCCTTGTTTTATTGCTGCAGACCAGTGACCCACCCCTCAGATATTTATAGACATTGGTGAGATCTCCTCTCAGTCTTCTCTTCTCCAGGTTAAACAACCCCAGGTTTCTCAGTCTCTCTTCATAGGGGAGATGCTCAAGAAGCTTATGTCCAGGTGTTTATAACCAGTTTTCCATTGTCCATTAGCCTATTATTGCTGAGATTTGCAAAGAATTGGAAATTCTATCACTTGGATAACTAAATTATCAAGCAGACCAAAATATTCTACTCAGCAAGTGGTTTTACAGAACAAGAGTTGCTTCAAGATAGATTGAGATACAGGACCTTATGGAACAGCCTGCTGTCAATAAACAGCAGGATTAAATTGTCACTGATTCATGAGCAGCAAACAGGGGGCATAGAAAGACCAGAAAATGCAGACATATGGACAATTAACCTGTTGATTTTGACCAGAAGGCAGTAGCTTAAATGCATGCATTTGAAGTGGGTTGCTTTTTCACATTACTTTTCCTTAGGCTCTCCTGGAAGTGTGATACTTCCAGTGATGGCAGCTTTTAAAGGTAACGTCTGAAGCACTGCAGCAGAGAAGGTTGTAGGGAGGCAAAGCCAAGCTCATAGAATCATAGAATCAGTCAGGGTTGAAAGGGACCACAACAATCATCCAGTTCCAACCCCCCTGCCATGGGCAGTGACCCCTCGCACTAGGTCAAGCTGTATAGAGCCTCATCCAGCCTAGCCTGAGGTGTGCTCAGCCAGCAAGATGTTAACTCAGCATCATTACTTTGAGCACATCTAACACAGGCCTCCCTCGTCTTCCTTGCCTGTTTTAGCCAGCCCTTTTGCCTTCCAGCTTGAAGTTTGCATATTCAAAATAAGGCTGCTTGCAAGTGCAGCTGCATGTCTGCTCTCAGTAGGGCCAGCCCTTTGCTTTCTGTCCTCTAAGTGGCCTTCTGTGAAGCCACACAGACCGTTTAGTTGGTTTCTGTTGTCACTCTGGTAACAGTACGACACATTAAGGTAGTGCAATTAATTAAGCACAGCTGTCTAATTTGATCTAAAACCTGAGCAGCTGCGCGAAGCAAAACAGTTGAGCAACACACCATCATCTTGGTTCTTACCCTCTGCTTTTTACTTTTTAGGATTCATCTAAGTAAGTCTTCATTAACAGACACAAGCACATAACCACCTGCATGCCCTATGGCTGCAGCTCACACGCGCCAGCAGGTTGCCATGTCCCAAGGCACACCCCAGCTGGAGCTCTCAGCCAAGGGCAGGTTTGGGCATGGTGTTTGACCAGATCTGCTGGAAGAGTACAATGTGGAAAGGAAATGGGAAAGAGCATCTTATCTCTGCCCATGGCAGGGGTGTTAAGGTAATTTCCAACCCAAACCATTCTAGAATTCCTTTCTACGATGTCCCAGGAAAGTTTTGGGAGTTCGTATTTTCAACAGCTTTGCTTTGAATAATTGGCACTGCTCAGGAACACAAGCTGTGATATCAGTAGGAAGTTGCCTGGTTACACATGCTGATGTTTCCTCCACATCTGCCAGCACCATCCAAGTTTCCAATGCAAAGCACTGCTCTGCTGCATACTTCATGAGACTGTGGCCCCTTTGAGAGGACAGATCTTGACTCAGGGCTGGGCAACAGTGTAGGACTTCCTGGACAGGGCAGCAGGCAGTGGCTGGTCAGGACACACACAATCCTTTGATGAAGGGAGGTGATTCTCCCCCTTTACTCTGCTCTCGTCAGACCCCACTTGGAGTACTGTGTGCAGTTCTGGAGCCCCCAGCATAGGAAGGACATGGAACTGTTGGAGAGAGTCCAGAGGAGGGCCACAAAGATGATCAGAGGGCTGGAGCACCTCTGCTATGAGGACAGGCTGAGAGAGTTGGGGCTTTTCAGCCTGGAGAAGAGAAGGCTTTGAGGAGACCTTGTAGCAACCTTCCAGTATCTGAAGGGGGCCTACAGGAAGGGACTATTCACAAGGTCTTGTAATGACAGGACGAGGGGGAATGGGTTCAAACTGGCAGAGGGGAGATTTGAACGGGATGTTAGGAAGAAATTCTTCACAGTGAGGGTGGTGAGGCACTGAAACAGGTTGCCCAGGGAGGTTGTGGCTGCTCCCTCCCTGGATGTGTTCAAGGCCAGGCTGGATGAGGTCTTGAGCGACCTGATCTAGTGGGAGGTGTCCCTGCCTATGGCAGGGGGTTGGAACTGGATGATCTTTGAGGTCTCTTCCAACCCAAACCATTCTATGATTCTAGGATTCTATCCTCCTGACACCTGAGCTTGTTGCATTGTTTGGCACATTTTGCCTGCACAAGAAAGTCTAATCCAAAGGCAAAGGCAAAATTAAAAGGCCATTTGTTTCAGAAAGTCAGATCTAAACTCAGAGCAAGGCTTAGTGGAGGAGTCCCTCTGTGCAGTGAGATATGCTGCAAGAATCAGTGGCACAACACAAATGTCTTCTCAATGAACAGCATCTGCCCCGCTTGTGCTGAACCATCACCCAGTCAGATGTGTCTGTGTCATATAGAAACTAGGTTAAATGAAAGGGGTGTTGCCCTGTGAACCTTCTTTTCAGCATTCTTTCATTCCTTCTGGGTCAAGACCTGAAGGAGACAAGACCTCAGACAGGAGTAGGTCCGTAGGAGATTTGCTTTGATTTAGAGCTGAGGCAGGAATTTGGGATTTGGCCTGCTGTGAGAGAAAGACACCATCCTGGAAGACAACCTTTATCAGCTTAAAGGTGTTACTATGTATGTCTTTTACCATATTTTTACCTGCCACACTGATGCAAGCCTTCCCAAAGGACACGATGGAACCTCAAGTCATAAACTTGCTGGCACCCCATCTTTCCAACCTCTTTGAGTCTCCCTATCACAAAAATAAATATTTCTAATAAATCCCAAGTCAGCAGATTTTTCTGAGAGTGAGTGGTTCCCCCGTCTCTTACACCTCACCTCCCCAGGAGTGGCTCTTGCATGCCCTTTCAGCACAAAGACAGGGACCACCTCCCCAAAAGCCACCCTTCCACGCATGCAATGTACCCTGACATTAAAAATTCAGTTGCCTTAAAAGATGTGGGAGAGCCATGAGAAATCTGAACCATAGGTGACAAACTCCTACATGGGCCAGATCTTACTCAGCAAACATAGGGCTGGAGCCTAGGTTGTGCTTCAACAAGCAGTTCAGCCCAGTGAGAGTGAGACAGGCTGTTTTATTCCCTGTGGCAATGAAACAGCAAGCAGCTTTCTCTGGTGCTGTCACACTGGCCATGGTTTCAGCAGTCAGCATTTACACTGGGAGAGCAGGGAGAGAGGACTCATGCAGCCTTGAGTCTGTCTTTGAAGGGAATACTGCCCTGCAAAAGGTGATCTAAAGTTTAACTAAACAGAAACTAATCTTTACAATCCTTGCAGCATTGAAAGATGGTTTGCAATTACAAAACATCATTATCAGGATCTGCTTTGCTCTTCCAATCGTCAGTAGATGTTCTCCCATCAGCTTTCAGGTAGTGGATATGAGCCAGATCAGCGAGCAAGCATTTTGCTCTCTGTGAAGTCAGGTTTTGTTACAGGTGAGGTATCAAAATGCTGCCTGTTCTTGCCGAATGCCGATGACATTGTGCTGCAGCGTTTGTTTTTCCATGTGTATTTGTGTCCATCAGAACCAGTTCCGGTTTTCATGGTCTAGGTTACAGGTTTTCTTTACTTTCCTCCTCCAAACTGTGCTCACTGGTACTAGTGACTATTTAAAAACAAGACAGTTAGCAGGTTCGGAACGTTACCTCCATGACCTTTTCCTTCTCAAAACCTTCCTGCTAAAACGCTGCTTAATACATCTAGAGAGCAGGAGAAAATGAGCATTGTCTGCCTGTATTTGAAGCCCAAATACCAACAAAAAGGATTCCACAATATTAAAAATTATGTTTACAACGTGATAACAGCATTTTCCCAGTGTGAAGGGTCCTGCTAATCATAAAAGCAAACACCTCAGGCCATGTCTACTGAGCACAGCTTACAGTATTGGTCCCAGGGGAGAACAAGTACTCCAGTGCTCGGCAGAGGAGCTCTGGTATAACATATCCACTGACCGGCACTTGAACCTACCACTTGCTGTTTTCCTCCTATAATCTAAATCTGGAAATGTCCTGTCTGGTCAGTAGTGTGCTCCCAAACCATTCAGTGAAATGCTCTGGCTGCTATAAAAGCGTGCCTGTGCTTGCAGCGCCATCGAAAATGGACTTGTGAAACACAGCCCGAGCACAGCTCATAGCCACCGGTATCAGGGCCGGCCCATGTGCTGCTGCGGAGGCACCTTTGTAATGCAGCCAGGCAGCAGCTGTGTGCATTGCAGACATTGTGGGTGGGTGGCTGTCTGCATGCTCAACAGCTGTCCCCACCGCCACGCAGAGCCAGCGCCCAGCCTCCCCAGGGAGCACCCTGTTTTGCTCAGCTGGAGCCGATTTCAGAGCACCCCAGGAAAGTGCTGCCGCTTCTTGCACCAGTCCTCCTTGGTGGGGTCTGATGGGACATGCTCACCTCAGCCAACCTCATTCATGGGGAGAGCCCAGAGAGCCTGGGCGCAGCATTTGCCTCTGGGTAACTTGATTGGCTGCCAAGGCCATCTTCACAAGAAATGACTGCAGACATCAACTATTTCGTGGACATATTTGTGTTATAAAATACCAGGAGTAAACTGCAAGTTTGGAGTTTTGCCCTTTTTTTATTCCTCATCCCTGAAGTTTAGTCAAATCCATCCACTTCAGTGAGCCTTCACATTTGCTGTCTTCGAGCCAGTCCCGTGTGTTGACCTTGGTTGCACAAAAATCATACACGTATGTATGACTTCAGAATTTGTAAACCATGCCATTAATCCCTCCATAAACCGACTTATCTTATGTCATTGGGTAACAAAAACAGCCTTTCGTTTTTGTTACCAAAAGAAATTCAAAAGCCTTCCTTTCCAGTTCTCCTTGGTCCACCATCAGTGGAAGGATGTTCTCAGCCATGTTTATAGAAGCCTTCATCTGAGATGCTGGGTCAGGCCAGCATCTCAGAAACATGAACCGACAGAACTAGAATTTCTCACTGCAAGTCAGAAACCTCTGCAGCAGCTGTAAAGGGCAACAAAGGCTTGGGCGGCAGTGAACACTGAGGACACTAGCAGTTGGGGGGAGCCATGTGCATGAGCTCACCTAAAACCGCCTGAAATCACTCTGCATTTTTCTGTTGACTTCAGTGATCTTCACCTCCCTCCCCAAATGAGTAAGAAGGATCCCCACACATTAGGCAAGTGAGACAGATGCACAGACAGACAAACTGGTTTTAAATGTGCTTACTTATACTTAGATGCTTTTCACTTTCTAGAAGAGGCTGATGCTCTCCCTAAGTGGGTTTGCTTCTGGGGTGTTTTCCAGTTTCACAGCGGAATCCTCTTCAGCCATTTCAACTGCTCCTGTGAAAAAGGACTACTTTCCAGTGTGAAGATTTTTCAGGCTGCATTAACACTTGAGTAATATTAAACAAAATGTTGATTCTTCTCAAGCTGCAATGTGTTACTTAGCTTTTAAGCAGGACCGTACACTTTGCTCGATCTGATTTACAAACATTGGATTTTTTTAAAGCTATAGAATATGCAGAAAAGCACCAACTGTGCAAGCAACCCTTTGTCTTTTCCTTCCTGGAGTAACCGGATGAGCTCTACTAAATCTTCCATGCTGGTGATGCACTCTGGCTGCAAAGGCAGGGGTGACCCTTCTGGGCACAGGGGTTGGCAGGGCTGGGCACACCAAGATCTGAATTTTCAAGGCTATTTTGGGAGTACACAAAATGTGAATGTAGGACCTGATTTTTAAAGTAGCATCTTATTTACAACTGTCAATACTGCAGCTCCAGCTCAAAACACAGGGATTGTAACGAAGCAAGTGAAGGTTTAGCAGCTTCAGCACACAGGGCTTAGAAACTATGGCTCTAAACCCTTCAGCAACATCTGCCTAAAATGAGAATAGGGCTTCTTAAAGGCTTAATGTCATAAAGAAGGGTTTTTTTCTAGGCTTGGAAGAGCAAGGAAAGATGGCAAAATGAAGAGGATTTTTTAAAATCCTAGTCTGATGAGGTTTTGGGTATTCACATTTTATTTAAATTAAAAAAAAAAAAAAAAGTTTGCTCATTTTCTGTCCTCTCTCCTTGTCTGGCAAAGCAATTCTGCTGCTTCCAAAGAGGGACAGGCACAGGTCAGGTGTCAGGGCCAGCTGGGCAAGCCTTCCCAGTCATTTGGCTGAGGTCCTTTCTCAGCCATAGGGCTGCTCTGCCTCATGCAGAAATGGCCTTTAAAAACAAATTGAAAAGGGGAAAGGAAAAAGGAATTACACAAAGGATTTGTGTCCACCTTGCCCTCTCTGACCAAGCCTCTAGAGAGGAGAGGCTGTCAGAACAGAAAACAAGCTCAGATAAGTCTCAGTAGATGCTTTTCTGCTGTCTCAAAACCCCCTTGGCATTTCCTGGTGCACTGAAGATATCTCAGAGCTCATCTCCAGTGGCAGCACAAACACCATGTGTCTCAGCAAGCCTGACACCCATGCACAGCTTTGTGATATTGGAGCTGCTCCACTTAGATAACAGCGAACAACAAGCACTGATACCCACACTTCTCAGCAGGCCTTCTAGACTTGGCAAGGGGGACACAGGACCTCTTTATCCTTTTAGGAAACTATCTAGGAAGCCGAAGGAGAAAGATAGATGAGGCTGTGGGCCGAGACTAGAAACAAACCTAAATGATAAATTACAAATTGTATGACGCTATTAAATCCTACACTGCATGAAGAAGTGTAGGTTAAGAAGTGTCCAGAAACAGTTATGTTCATTACCCGCTGAGGACCATCTAACTAGCAACTGATAGACTTTGGAAGTTGTTTCATCAGTACTTGCCAGACACCCACTTCTCTTATCAGACCTTTGCTCCCAGGGAGCGGAGGGCTCTTATGCTCACTTCTTCTTGGAGCACAATGAATTCTTTACGTTTACAAAATCGTTATTAGCCTCTGGAGGCCCCAGATAAAGACCAAAGACCATAAAAAGTATCCATAGGAGGTCAGACCAAAGGTCCCTCTAGCCCAATATCCCATCTCTAATGCTGGCAATAGCAGATGCCTAGGAAAGAGTACAAGACTAGGCCAAGCCTATAATAAAACTACCACGATACACCCTGTCAACCTCCAGTGATTTGGAGGTCAGGGACTTCCTGACCTAGATATGGCATGTTTGTGTTTGGAGACAGAGAAGGTTTGAACCTCTGTTCCAAGCATTCGAATGCTACAGGAGGGGGAAAAAAAAAAAACAAAAAAAAAACCACCACCACACCCTTAGCTGGTGAGAGAAATTAATATTCACTATAAATATGAAGCTGGCAGAAAAAGACCAAAAGTGTGTTTCCAAGCCCAAGACATTATGTCCAAGAGAACACTCAGCTTTCACAGGCCAAGAAACAGCATTTCAGCATTTAGCCTGAGAGACTCTGGCTGCTCAGCATTCCTGGGGCAGTGTTCACCCAGGCCCCTTCTTCCTTCCAGATGATCCCCAGGAGAAAATGGGGAAGACGAAGAGCTCTCAGCAACATGTAGGACCGAGACAACCAAAGCCTTCCTATGTAATAATTCAACCAGATGCTGAGAGTTCTTCTTGGAAGGAAAAGCAGCCTGGGTAGGTGTTTCCTTTAGACATCAGACAAAAATGGTATTTCATACTGAAATGTGGTGGACCAGTGAATTATTTATTGGCCAAAACACAGTTATCCCAGCTGCAGTTACTGGAAGGAAGTAGTTGTGATGTCGAAGTCAAAGGGTGACCCAAACACAGGCCAGATCACTGGGCAGTGCCCACGCACTACTGAGCAGGTACCAGTAGTGCCCTGAGGTCTTGCAGCCCCAACAAAATGTAGCTGCATTGTGTGCAGCAGGATTCAGACCAAGGTCCACGAGGACAGCCCCCACAATAGGTCTGAGTAGCAGCAACAACAAAACAAAGCACAGGTCCCTCCACCACATAAAAGGCTGCACAAACATTCATTCCCCTGAAACACTTCTGCAGGGCCTCGGCTCTCACATGAAAGAAAACTGCACTTCAGAGCTTCTCCAATTTTCTCTGTCAGCCACCACATCCCCCATTGAAATAATTTCCTGTTTTATTTTTAAGATTGCTGTTGTCATAAGCTGTTGCTAATGTGGAGGTGGATATGGGAAGGTGGTGTCTGCCCAATGAGCGCAATAGCCAGACAAGGGGTCAGCTCAGCAGCTTCCCCCTGAAGCAAGATGCTGTGGTGGTGGAAGGAATGCCTTGAGGAGCAAGGTGATGCTTACCATTTTGTAGCATCTCTCCTGGAAAATCAAGGAAAACAGGCTTAGAGAGATTTATCCAGCACTTCAGTTACAGAGTTGATGCTTCAGATCCTTGTGGCGCAAGGAAAAAGAAATCTGTGAGGGACAAGAGTACCTGTTCGAGGATGAGACTCTGCAATTGGAACAGAGATACAACACAGAAATTCAAATTGTAGTAGCAAAGGTCCTCAGCCAGGATAGCCATCCCCTCTCCTTACTGTAGGCACAGGAGAAAAAAAAGTCAAAAACAAGGGAGCTTGAAACTTCAAATGGTGCTAAATGAGACTGTCCAGCTACAAGAGCTGCAGTACTGCTAGTATTACCTTTACCTCTGGGTCTCGGGTCCATGTTCAGTTTGCATTGGGACAAGTGTCTGCTGGTCCATCATACCCTCACAGAGATTTTTTTAATTAATTTTTTTCTCTCTTAAAAATAGACAAAGCGAATGGCATCGTTCGAGTGAGGTGAGAGTCAGATCAGAAGGCAGAACTGAAATTAGTAACAACCCAGCTGCTAGAAATTATTTTGCAGGCTCTGAAACAAGCTTCTCAGTTTCACTAGGGGCCACTGTGCCGCACAGGATCAGCCCTTTCGACGGCACTGCTGAGAAGGACCAGTGTGTCGCACCGTCAGCACAACTCGAGGGAAGGGGGCTCATGCTTTGGAGTAACAAGACGGTGTGTGAAAAGCCAAGATCTTTGCTCAAATGAACTTTTTAAAAATTCACCAGCAATCTCATTCTGAAGCCAGAGTGACTGCAAAATTTAGCTTCTTTTTTTTTTTTTCTTTTTCTTTTTTTTTTTTTAATGCCAGAACTCGTGTAATTTTCATGGCTGTGAATCAGAACGTCTTCATTCTTGTGGCATGTTTTTCACTTTTATGAACGCTAATTTCACTACATTTTTTAAGTGGTGACTTTAGCCACAGCATGGCTGCTGTTGAGTTCCCACGGCTACCAGTAGGACTTTTATGTGGGAAATCTGTGGGCAGCAGGGAGCCTCCCTGTTTGTATCAATATGAACTTCCCAAGCACATCAGGCTGACATTTTCTCAGCCCGAGAGTCAGAGCACACATGCTCTCACTTAGAGCTCTCTTTTCCTAAGCTGAAGGACATATGTAATCATTTTAATTTCAACAGTTTTCTAGTGGGTCTTTTACATACACCCACAAATTCTGCACAGATATACTTTTTTTTTTTCTCTTTAGCCAGCAGAAGCCCAATCCTACCAGCTGCCGAGTGCTGGTTGCAAGGCACTAAGGGACTTGAGCAAACACCAGGAGATACACAAAGCATCCTTCCAGCTTGCATGCTTAAAAGAATGATGAAGGCTTTCAGCACTGCAGAGGCACCCAAGTCCCTTCTCCACCATCAGAGATCAGGCTGTTGATGCTGGCAGGTCATCAGCAGCACAGTCGTCCTTCAAGAATTTCCCAGCCTTTCACTCAGTGGCTACGCATTCCAGAGATGACCAGACACATAAACACATCTCCTGTACTGGCATACAGGAGCACTTTCTGCAGCTCTGTAGTAAGATGAAGACACATGAAAAGCATATATATATATTATCTCCCCTAGTTTAATTTTTGTTTGTTTGTTTGTTTTTGTTCTCAGGACATAAAAATGCAGTGAGAAGGCTATGGATGAATTGTATGCCTTCAGCTTTAGGGAAGGGGAAGGGGAAGGGGAAGG
>VWZI01008654.1:30717-42047 GCA_013396835.1 Psilopogon haemacephalus | reverse complement strand
TAGAATCATAGAATGGTTTAGGTTGGAAGGGACCTCAAAGATGAGATGATCCAGTTCCAACCCCTTGCCTTAGGCAGGGACACCTCCCACTAGAACAGGTCTTGTTTCTGTGATTCTGTATCTGTGATTCTATGATTCTATGTGTCTGTGATTCTATGAATCTATGGTTCTATCATTCTGTGATTATCTATGTATCTATGATTCTGTGATCTGGTCCAGCATTTAGGACAGGTGAGAGATTGTGTATTGCATAGGTGAGCATGATCCTGGTGTAGGAACATCTCCCCCTCCTGACCTGGGAGCCTGGCAAGCTTCAGCAGCAGGGGAGGGCAAGCCCAGAGGCTGAGTGATGTCCTGGGCAGGAATGTCTTGAGGTTGAGCCAGGGTGACACAGCACAGAGCTTCTCTCCAGCTCTGAGAGTCTGTGCACTGGGCATGGTCAATCAAGCAGCAGGGAGAAGGTTGGGGGGCAGTAAGGCCATGGTCCTGCTGAGAATTTCACACCTGCACTGCTCAATGAAGCAAGTGTGCTGTGCAAGGGAAAGGGGAGAGTGTGGAAACAGAAGAGAGCTTTCAAGGGTTTGCATCACCTTTTCCATTTTACTTCTAAAGGCAGAGCTGTTTGCAGGGAAGGGAATGCAGAAGATGAAAAAAAACAACCCAGGCAGCCAGGTCCCAATAACAGCAACCATAACAGCTCCCACTCTGTGCTTCATGGCATTGCTGGGCACACTGGAGGGGCCAAACTGACTGCAGCTGGGGAGAGGACATCATCCCTGGTGGAGGGCAATGCCCTTTGTAGGGCATGCAGTAAACCTTTGGCAGAGCCTACTGCAGGGCTCACTGCAATGGGGCTGGACTCCAGCATTGTCTCTGGGCAGTTAGGATCCTAGAATCTGTCAGGGTTGGAGGGAACCATAAGGAGCATCCAGTTCTAACCCCCCTGCCATGGGCAGGGACAGCCTAGAATCACAGAATCAGTCAGGGTTGGAAGGGACAAGCCAACCTCAGGAGGTTGAACAAGACCAAAGGCAAGGTCCTGCAGCAGGGTGGAGGCAATGGCAAGCAGCAATGCAGGCTGGGCAGGGAGTGGCTGGAGAGCAGCCCTGAGGAGAGGGACTTGGGGGTGCTGGTGGAGGAGAAGCTGAAGATGAGGCAGCAGTGTGCACTTGCAGGGCAGAAAGGCAAGCAGAGGCTGGGCTGCAGCAGGAGCAGTGTGGGCAGCAGGGCCAGGGAGGGGATTGTGCCCCTCTGCTGTGCTCTGCTGAGAGCCCACCTGGAGTAGTGCATCCACTGCTGGAGCCCCTGGGACAAGAGGGATGTGGAGATGCTGGAGGTGTGCAGAGAAGGGCCCCGAGGATGCTCAAAGGGCTGCAGCAGCTCTGCTGTGAGCACAGCCTGAAAAAGTTGGGGCTGTGCAGGCTGCAGAAGAGGAGGCTCCCAGGGGACCTTCTGGTGGCCTTCCAGGATCTGAAGGGGGCTACAGAAAAGCTGGGGAGGGACTTTTGAGGCTGTCAGGGAGTGAGAGGACTGGGGGGAATGGAACTAAGCTAGAAATGGGGAGATCCAGACTGGAAGTTAAGGAAGAAGTTGCTGAACATGAGAGTGGTGAGAGGCTGGAATGGGTTGCCCCTGCAGGGAGGTGTTTGGGGCCAGATCCCTGGAGGTGTTTTTGGCCAGGCTGGCAGAGGCTGTGGGCAGCCTGATCTAGGGTAGGGTGTCCCTGGGCATGGCAGGGGGGTTGGGACTGGCTGATCCTTGTGGTCCCTTCCAACCCTGACTGATTCTAGGATTCGTTTTCCTCCTGTTCTCACTCACATCAGTGGAGGTTTTTTACAGCAAGCCAAATTTGCCAGTTGTGTTTGCTCCCTTCTCCTGGCTTGCTGCCATAGGAGAAAGAGGTGTACAGATGAACTTCTGCTGTCAAAGTGGGTCTGGGAAAGTTGTGCTTTAGCTGAAATGCAGGCAGGAGAGCAAGCTGGAGCCGTGCTGCAGAGCTGTCCAAAGAAGCAGATGGGATAACATCAGGAGGAAGCTTTGCCTGCTGCAGAAGCTGTGCCACTATTGCAGATCAGAGGTGAAGGTGGTGAAGCCAAGGACAAAGAGTTGGAATGCACCCGGGTAGCTGCTGGAAAGACTTTTTTTAAAGGGCATTGCTTTTTACTCTGCTGGCCTTGGCAAATAGGAAGGGGCTTGGGTGGCATCAAGGGAGCTGGATGGGGTGGCAGAGGCTTTGCTGTGAGGAGCAGGTTCCTGCGGTAGAATTTTAATCTTCAGGGCTTTTTGTGGCCTTTCAGGATGTTAAGGAAGCCTAAAAGAAATCTGGGGAGGGTGAGTGATAGAACTAGGATGGGGAGAATGGAACCTAGAAATGGGGAGATTTAGTGTGGAGGTGACAGGACTTGGTGGGAGAATGGAACCAAGCTAGAAATGGGGAGATTCAGCCTGGAGGTGGAAGGACTTGGAGTGGGGGAATGGAACCAAGCTAGAAATGGGGAGATTCAGCCTGGAGGTGAAAGGACTTGGAGTGGGGGGAATGGAACCAAGATATAAATGGGGAGATTCAGACTGGAGGTGGAAGGACTTGGAGTGGGGGGAATGGAACCAAGCTAGAAATGGGGAGATTCAGCCTGGAGGTTAGGAAGAAGTTGTTCAGCATGAGAGTGGTGAGAGCCTGGAATGGGTTGCCAGGGAGGTAGTGGAAACCTCATCCCTGGAGGTGTTTAAGGCCAGGCTGGATGAGGCTGGAGTCTGGAGAAGAGGCTCCCAGGTGACCTTCTGGTGGACTTCCAGGATCTGAAGGAGGCTACTAAAAAGCTGGGGAGGGACTTCTGAGGCTGACAGGGAGTGACAGGTCTAGGGGCAATGGAGCAAAGGTGGAGGTGGGGAGATTGAGGCTGGAGGTGAGGAGGAAGTTGTTGAGCATGAGAGTGGTGAGAGGCTGGAATGGGTTGCCCCTGCAGGGAGGTGTCTGGGGCCAGATCCCTGGAGGTGTTTTTGGCCAGGCTGGTAGAGGCTGTGGGCAGCCTGCTCTAGGGTAGGGGGTCCCTGGGCATGGCAGGGGGGTTGGGACTGGCTTATCCTTGTGCTCCCTTCCAACTCTGACTGATTCTATGGTTCTATGAACACCTCCAGGGATGTCAACTCCACCTCCCTGGGCAGCCCTTAAATCCTGCCTCCATGCCTTCCAGACCAACAGCAAAACATCTTCAACCAAAGGTTCTATGATTCTGTGATTTGTCATCAGCCTGAAGAGCAGGGCATTATCCTCAGAGCATCAAAAAGGTACTTAGTGCTTTGAAATGGGAGGCAGCTCTTCCCAGGCAGCTCTTCCCAGCCCCACAGCAAAGCTCAGTTTGATGGGAACAGTGATTCTATGAACAGGCTGAGGTTGGTTGGTTGGTCATTTTTTATTTTGGCTGGGGTTGGTTGGTTGTTGTGTTGTTTGGTTTTGTTGTTGTTTTTTTTTCCCCAAGGCTGAAGGACCAATCCTGCAAGCTTGAGATGCCAGGGCAAGAGGCTGTCATTCCAGTCTGGCCTTCAGTGCTGGAGCATCCCATCGAGGCCCAGAGTTTGCATTTTCCAAAGCAGCAGATGTTGTACCAGGAAGGGTTGGTTGGGAATGGGCAATGCTTTCACTGGACTGGGCCCAGGCTGCTGCTGAGGACTTGCCAAGCTTGGAGTCTGGCAAAAGAAGCAGCTGGGGCTGAAGGTGCTGTGCTGGCCAGGACAAGCAGACACAGCAGGTCTCTATTCTCAGTCAAGCAGAGAAGCAGCTGGAGCTGCTTCATTTTTGTGTTGTCTGCTGGCTGAATGCACAGAGCCTCTAGCAGAGGCTGTGGATGCAGAGCAGATGCCCCTGAGAGGCATCATTTAGTGGAGCTCTCTGTGGCTTCACAGTGGCAACCATCAAGGTGTCTCTGCAGGAGTCAGTAACACTGCAAAATTGATGGTAAAGGCTTTGAGAAATGTGCATAGTTGAAAACTGTAGAAAAGAATTAGGCAATTTTTTTGCTCCCCTCTCTCTTCCCTCCCCTCCTTAATTGAGGATCTCTCCACTGTCCCCAGAATTCATGTTTTTTTGTGGTTTCTTATATTGCATTTGCTATTGAGCTTTTCATGATTCACACATTTGCAAGGAGAGGAAAGCAGCACATTGGAAAGGGAGAAAAAAAGAGGAGGTTTCATTTGCCTTGAAATGACTCAGATGCCTTATCCAACAGCAGATACCCTGAGAAGCATCACTTGATGGAGCTCTCTGTGGCTTCACAGTGGCAACCATCAAGGTGTCTCTGCAGGAGTCAGTAACACTGCAAAATTGATGGTAAAGGCTTGGAGAAATGTGCATAGTTGAAAACTGTAGAAAAGAATTAGGTAATTTTTTTGCTCCCCTCTCTCTCCCCTCCCTTCCTTAATTTAGGATCTCTCTGTTGTCCCCAGAACTGGTGATTTTTATATTGCATTTGTTATTCAGCTTCTATTATCCTAGCCCTGCACTTGATTCACACATTTGCAAGGAGAGAAAAGCAGAACATTGAAAAGGGAGAAAATAAGAGGAGGTTTAATTTGCCTTGAAATGACTCAGATACCTTATCCAAGAGCAGATGCCCCTGAGAGGCATCATTTAGTGGAGCTCTCTGTGGCTTCACAGTGGCAGCCATCAAGGTGGCTCTGCAGGAGTCAGTAACACTGCAAAATTGATGGTAAAGGCTTTGAGAAATGTGTCCAGTTAAAAAAAAAATGTGCAAAAGAATTAGGTAATTTTTTTGCTCCCCTCTCTCTTCCCTCCCTTCCTTAATTGAGGATCTCTCTGCTGTACCCAGAACTTGTGTTGTTGTTTTTTTTTTTTTTTTTTTTATGGCATTTGCTATTGAGCTTTTCTTTTCCTAACCCTGCACTCAATTCACACATTTGCAAGGAGAGGAAGCAAGCACATTGAAAAGGGAGAAAATGGGAGCAGTTTCCATTTGCCTTGAGATGAATCAGATGCCTTATCCAAAGCCCATTGAATTCCATGTGAGTTTTTCCTCCCGACTTCAATGGGCTTTGGTTCTGGCTTTTAGCTCCCATGAAAGGTCCTGAACTGTCTGCGCTAGGGGGACGAGGAGGCTGGGAGAGACAATTCCCAGAGCTCTCCTCAGCCCCCCTGGCACTGCCAGGTTGCTAAGGAGACTTGGCCTGGGATGGGCCCCAGAGCTCAGCCCTTCCTGGGTTATTGTCTGCCCTCCCTGCCGAGGCACTCCCGCGGTGGCAGAGCCGTGCTGCCAGCCAGGGCAGCCTCTGCTTCAGCCTCTGGCACCAGCAGTTCCTGCCCTGCATCTTCCCCCTGCCAGCCTGCTGCCCAAGCAGCCTCTCTTCCCACAGCCTTTCCCCTGCTGCTCCTGCCCACCGTGGGGCTGGAGCCATGGGGTTGGCTCTTGCAGCCTCTGTTGGCTGCCAGACTTGGCCACTGCCATGGAGTCGCAGCAACGCCCAGCCTGGAAAAGCCACTCGGGATCAACAAGTCCAACCTGGAAACCTGCTCTGCAGGATTCACCTTCAACCATAGCCCCAAGCACCACATCCAAACCGCCCTGAAACACAGCCAGGTTGGCAAAGCCTCTCAGCATCACCGAATCCAACCTAGAACCACTCTCAACAAAATTAATCTTAAACTATATCCCCGAGCACCACATCCAAAGGACTCTTAAACCCAAGCTGGCAAAGCCTCTCAGGATCACCAAGTCCAACTTAGAACCCTGTTCTACAAGGATTCACCTTGAACCATGTCCCCAAGCACGACTTCCAAAGGACCCTTAAACACATCCAGGTTGGCAAAGCCCCTCAAGATCACCAAGTCCAACCTAGAAGGACCCTGCTCTGCAGGATTCACCTTAAATGACATCTCCAAGCACCACCACCAAACCACTCTCAAACACATCCAGAGTGGCAAAGCCCCTCAGGATCATCAAGTCCAACCTAGAATCCTACTCTGCAAGATTCACCTTGAGCCATATCCTCAAGCACCACATCCAAACCAGCCTTAAACACATCCAGGGTGGCAAAGCCTCTCAGGATCCCCAAGTCCAACCTCGAATCCTACTCTGCAAGATTCACCTTGAGCCACATCCTCAAACACCACGTCCAAACCACCCTGAAACACATCCAGGTTGGCCAAGCCCCTCAGGGTCACCAAGCACCACCTAGAACCCTGTTTTAGCCTGCCTGAGCACAGCTCCACAGGGTGATCTTCTGTGGCTGTTGGCTTGGTTGTGAGCTGTGCTCTGCTCTGCTAGCACCACACAAAACTGTCAGTGGTCAGGTAGCAAACATTTGTTTCATTGAGGTTCTGATTCAATTAATTAGTGAGCAAGGGGAGCACTGAAATCGGGAGGGCTACAGAGGTTTGTTTTGCCCCCAGTTGCAGAGGGACAGGAACCTGCTGGAGAGGGTCCAGGGGAGGGCTGTGAGGATGCTGAGGGGACTGCAGCACTGCCTGGGGAGGAGAGGCTGAGGGACCTGGGGCTGCTTAGTCTGCAGAAGAGAAGGCTGAGAGGGGATTGGATCAATGTTTGTAAGTGTGTGAGGGCTGGGGGTGAGGAGGGGGGGGACAGGCTCTGCTCACTGCTCCCTGCCATAGGCCAAAGAGCAATGGATGGAAGCTGCAGCACAGGAGGTTGCAGCTCAAGACAAGAGGCAACTTCTTGCCTGGGTGGGTCCCAGAGCAGTGGCACAGGCTGCTCAGAGAGGTTGTGGAGTCTCCTTGTGTGGAGCCTTTGCAGACTCTGTCTGGATGTGTTGCTGTGTGCCCTGAGCTAGCTTGGATGCTCCTGCTCTGGCAGGGAGGTTGGACACAATGATCTCTTTGGGTCCCCTAGATCAGGCCAACCTGCTCTAGGGTAGGGTGTCCCTGCTCATGGCACGGGGGAGATTGGAATTGGCTGCTCCTTGTGGTCCCTTCCAACCCTGATTGAGTCTGTGATTTTGTGACTTCATGATACTGGGATTCTATGATTCTGGGATTCTGAGTCTGTGATTCTCCTAAGATTTTGTGATTCTATGATTCTGACCCCTGCCATCCTGTTATGATGTAAAATGTAGGGTAGATGCTCTCTCTGGTCCCTTCCAACCCTGACTGATTCTATGACTCTGTGTTTCTATGATTCTGTGATTCCATGATTCTATGACTCTATGATTCTGACCCCTGCCATCCTGGGATGCAGTAAAATGTAGGGCAGATGCTCCCTCTGGTCCCTTCCAACCCTGACTGATTCTGTGACTCTGTGTTTCTATGGTTCTATGATTCCATGATTCTATGACTCTATGATTCTGACCCCTGCCATTCTGGGATGCAGTAAAATGTAGGGGTAGATGCTCCTTGTGGTCCCTTCCAATCCTCACTGATTCTATGATTTCAAGATTCTATGATTCTGACCCCTGCCATCCTGGGATGCTGTAAAATGTAGGTTAGATGCTCCTTGTGGTCCCTTCCAATCCTGTCTGATTCTATGATTCCATGACTCTGTGACTCTATGATTCTGACCCCTGCCATTCTGGGATGCAGTAAAATGTAGGGGTAGATGCTCCTTGTGGTCCCTTCCAATCCTCACTGATTCTATGATTTCAAGATTCTATGATTCTGACCCCTGCCATCCTGGGATGCTGTAAAATGTAGGTTAGATGCTCCTTGTGGTCCCTTCCAATCCTGTCTGATTCTATGATTCCATGACTCTGTGACTCTATGATTCTGACCTCTGCCATCCTGGGATGCTGTAAAATGTAGGGTAGATGCTCCTTGTGGTCCCTTCCAGCCCTGACTGATTCTATGATTTCAAGGTTCTATGATTCTGACCCCTGCCATCCTGGGATGCTGTACAATGTAGGGTAGATGCTCCTTGTGGTCCCTTCCAACCCTGACTGGTTCTATGACTCTGTGATTCTATGACTCTATGATTCCATGATTCTATGACTCTATGACTCTAGAATTCTATGATTCTGACCCCTGCCATCCTGTGATGCTGTATAATGTAGGGTAGATGCTCCTTGTGGTCCTTTCCAGCCCTGACTGATTCTATGATTCTACATTTGACATCCGTCAGTAAAAGCTCAAATCAGTGATGGCCACCAGGAGAAACCAAACACATTTCTGTGCTCTGCTTGCTGGCATAGTAGGAACTTTTCCTCCTCCTCCTCCTCCTCCTCTGGTGTGTTTGAGGGCAGGGGATAAGGTCACAAAGGAAATCAAACCCTGATGTGGAGAAATGAAACATGAGGCCTATTGACTTCTTAGAGGAAAAAAAAAAAAAAAATCACAAAAAACCCCAAAACCCCATTTTAAATAACATTCTCTAAGGTTTCATTTCAGGCTGCAGGCAGCTGTAATAAGTTTGGGGAAGAGGGTGTAAGGTTTCTATTAAAAAGAGATTTTTTGGGGGGGGGGTTGGTTTGGATGTTTTCTTTTCTCCCCGCTTGCTGGTTTTGTACCCAAATGAAGGGGTGAGGGAGGCAGGAATTGGAGCTCGTGTTGGCATAAAGCAAGAAACTTCAAAAGCTCTCTCCAGAAGTGTTAAAATAGTCCTTTTTAACATGCTCTGCTGGCAAAGAGTGACCTGCTCCTGCTCCTCTGCTTCTGCCTCGGAATCGCTCGGCGACCGCGCCGCAGCTTTGTGCCACAAGGAGAACGGGGGCTGCTGCTCCTGCAGCCTGCTCTGCTGCCCAGCACAGCCTCAGAGCTGAGAAATTCCCAGTAGGTGTTTGCAGCATGCCAAATATATTGGGGCTGTATCAAAGCTCCCATTGTTTTCCCCCCCTGGGCCAGCCTTATTCCGCAGTTGGGCTGGCGGCGCTTGGCTTTATTGGCAGCTAGGAAGGGTGCGGAGGGAAGGCTTGACTTGGAGAGCAGTCGACTTGGCTCCTCCAGTCCAAGCTTTTACAGTGTGCAGCCTTCTGAAAATAAACATTTAGGTCCACTGTTTGCTTGCCCTTTTTTTTTTCTTTTTTAAACCCCACTTCAAAAGAATTCCTGGAGCAGGCAGCGAGGAGCGAGGAGAGGCAGTGGGTGGGTGGTTCGCTTATGGTGCGTGGGGTTGTGAGCACTGACTCTGGGTCAATATTAGCTCTGCCTTCTGAGAAGGGGGCAGAAGTTGAGCTCTGCATGGAGAAAGAGGCTGCCTCACACCTAGGGTGGTGGAATTGCAGCTCTCTAAAGGCTTTTCTAGGGAGAGTGGCGTTGTCCATCCCACTACCCCCAGGTAGTGGTAGAATCGCTTCAGTGCGGAAAGACCTTTTAAGATGGAATCATAGAATGGAAGCACAGAAGGGGTTCTGCCAGGAGCAGGGAGTTGGACTCCATAGCATCATGGAGTAGAATCAGAGAATGGATTAGCTTGTAAGGGAGCTCAGAGCTCAGCCAGTCCAACCCCCCTGTGCCATAGGCAGGGACACCTCCCACTAGAACAGGTCACTCAAGGACTCATCCAGACTGGTCCTCAACACCTCCAGGGAGCTTGTGGAGCACAGAAGCACAGAATGGCACCTTTGATGGCTTTGATCCCATTCTGTGCTTCTGTGCTTCACAACCTCCCTGGGCAACCTGGACCAGTGTCTCACCACCCTCACTGCAAACCACTTCCTCCTAACATCCACTTTCAATCTCCCCTCTCACACTTCAAACCCATTCCTCCTCCTGTCATTACCAGACTTTGTCAATAGTCCCTCCCCAGCCCTCGTGGAGCCTCCTTCGGATCCTGCAAGGCCACTCCAAGGTCTCCTGGCAGCCTTCTCTTCTCCAGGCTGCAGAGCCCCAACTCTCTGTGCCTGTGCTCAGAGCAGAGCTGCTGCAGCCCTCTCAGCTGCATCTTGGNATCTTCAGCTTTGCATCAGCCCAGACCCCCAGGTCCTGTTCCTCAGGGCTGCTCTCAGCCATTCCCCACCCAGCCTGGAGCTGTGCTTGGGATTGCACCCACCCAGGTGCAGGAGGTTACACTTAGCCTTGTTGGATGCCCTGAGGTTGGGCTGGGCACAGCTCTGCAGCCTGTGCAGCTCCCTCTGGATGGATCCCTGCCCTCTAGCAAAGCTCTGGGTAATATGGAGGGGTGGACTGTTCTGCTTTGAGGCTAATTGGAATATTTTAATGAGAGGAATTAGGTGATTGGATGTGAAAAGAAGCTAAGGTGATGTCTGTGTTACCCACTCATTCTGCTGGGACATATAAAAGTCAGGACACAAACAAAGCTGAAGTCAGTCTCTGCCTGGCTGTTGCCCTTTTAACTCTTCTGCCTGACCCTGCACATTCCCAAATAATCATTCTGCTCCTAACACCCCTCATTGACCTTTCTCAGCTCACTCTGCACCTAAGAGAGATTCTGATAAGGGAGGGGGTGGAAAGAAGTTGGAAGAGTGGTTGGGAGCCCCTCCTGGGCACCCTGGCTGCTGGCAGAGGGTCTCCTGTTTCTGTATTACTTCTAACTTGGGTATTACTGCATATAGCTGCAAATATCTGTAATATATTGCATAGATCTGCTTGTAAATTGTGACAGGCTGTAAATGCAAAGCTTAATTCCTTAGCTTTCAGCCAGCTGAGTTAGTCTGGTTAATCTAGATGGGGTGGGGGGAAACTCCAAAGCCAGTACCCTCTTCTTGCTGGTCACAGCAAGTCGACTCTGCTGCCCATATAAAATCCAGGACACAAGGAAAGCTGAAGTCAGTCTTTGGCCTGTCCAAAGGGCTATGCAAATGGCTTGAAAGTTTTTGAGCAGGGTTTCTACCTTCCCCCTCCCCCAAACAGCTATTCTGGATTTTAGCAGTGGAGCACTCAGAGCCCTCTCCTTTGAATTGTAGCTTCCCTCATAGGTTTTGGCTGCGGCGCTGTTTCGGAGGAGCCTCAGCCAAGGAGGCTTTGCAGGGCTTTGCTGGCTGGAGTTCACTGCAAGTCCTCCTGGCAGCCCTGCTTATTTATGCATCTCCATCCTTCCCCTTCCCCTTCCCCTCTTGCCCTCCTCCAACCCCGGCGCAGAGCGGTCCCCGCACCGGCCCATCCTCCAGGCTGGCCTCCCTGCCAACGCCTCCGCCGTCGTGGGAGGGGACGTGGAGTTCGTCTGCAAGGTCTACAGCGACGCCCAACCTCACATCCAGTGGATCAAACACGTGGAGAAGAACGGCAGCAAGTACGGCCCCGACGGCAGGCCCTACCTGCAGGTCCTAAAGGTGAGGCTGGGGGTGGCTGCTGGCCACCAGGGGACAGCTTCGGGTGGTGGGGGAGGTGGTGGTGGTGGTGGAGTCAGTCGAGCGTTGGCTTTGTTTGATGTACAGCCCAAGGATCTGGAGATCCAAACTGCCTTTTTTTTTTTTTT
>VWZI01008654.1:0-18984 GCA_013396835.1 Psilopogon haemacephalus | reverse complement strand
GGGTGTGATGTTTGAAGATAAAATGTTAGGTCTTGAAGGGCCACAAGTGTCAAACCCAAACAGGCTCACAGAATGTTGGGTTGGAAAGGACTCGAAGGGCCAGTTTGATTCAGGTGCTGATGCTTTGAATGAGGAAGAAAAGCAGAGGGCAGATGTGAAAGGCTCACAAGGGCATTGCATGAAATAGGTTTGACACTTGCTGGAGGCTGGCAGTGAGAGCTGCTGGAAAGGGCAATACCACGAGCACCAAACCAGTTGAACGAGTACCAAGACTTGGGCTTTGCCACAGGCAGCCTCCATTCCCACGTAGCAGCCTCTCCTGAAAGACCTGTTTCTTTGGAAGCTGAGCATTAGTACATTTTGATTTTTAACTTTTTCCCCCATCCCCCCCCCCGTAGTAAGTCTGCAGAATCCCAGGCTCACAGGATGTCAGGGTTTGGAAGGGACTCAAAGAGATCCTCCAGTCCACCCCCGCCTGCCAGAGGTTTTTCTTTGCCTTTGGTGTGGTGTTTGAGTGATGGTTTGTTTGGCTGCTTTGGTTTTGGGGCTTTTTGGGGATTTTGCTGTGGTGGTTTTGGGTTTGTTTGACTGGTTTGGTTTTGGGTTTTTTCTTGGCTTTTGGTGTGGTGTTTGTGTGTTGGTTTGGCTGGTTTGGTTTTGGGGCTTTTTGGGGATTTTGCTGTGGTGGTTTTGGGTTTGTTTGACTGGTTTGGTTTTGGGTTTTTTCTTGGCTTTTGGTGTGGTGTTTGTGTGTTGGTTTGGCTGGTTTGGTTTTGGGGCTTTTTGGGGATTTTGCTGTGGTGGTTTTGGGTTTGTTTGACTGGTTTGGTTTTGGGTTTTTTCTTGGCTTTTGGTGTGGTGTTTGAGTGTTGGTTGGTTTGGGTTTGGGGTTTTTATTGGCTTTTGGTGTGGTGTTGGAGTGCTGGTTGGTTTGGTTGGTTTGGTTTTGGGTTTTTTGGCTTTTGGTGTGGCGTTTGAGGGTTTGGTTTTGGATTGCTTTTGGTGTAGTGTTTGAGTGTTGGTTTGGCTGGTTTGGATTTGGGGCTTTTTTGGGTTTTGATGTGGTGGGTTTGGGTTTGACTGGTTTGGTTTTGGGGATTTACTTGGCCTTTGGTGTGATATTTGTGTTTTGGTTTGTTTGCTTGGTTTGGTTTTGGGGCTTGTTTGGCTTTTGGTGTGGTGTTTGAGTGTTGGTTGGTTTGGTTTTGGGTTTTTTGGCTTTTGTTGTGGTGTTTGAGTGTTGGTTGGTTTGGATGGTTTCTTTTGGGGTATTTTTGGGGTTTTGATGTGGTGGGTTTGGGTTTGTTTGACTGGTTTGGTTTTGGGGTTCTTCTCTGCCTTTGGTGTGTTGTTTGTGTTTTGGTTTGTTCCACTGGTTTGGTTTTGGGGCTTTCTTGGCTTTTGGTGTGGTGTTTGAGTGTTGGTTGGTTTGGTTTTGGGGATTTTATTGGCTTTTGGTGTGGTGTTTGAGTGCTGGTTGGTTTGGTTTTGGGTTTTTTTTGCTTTTGGTGTGGTTTTTGAGGGTTTGGTTTGGTTTGCTTTTGGTGTAGTGTTTGAGTGTTGTTTGACTGGTTTGGTTTTGGGGCTTTACTTTGCCTTTGCTGTGGTGTTTGTGTTTTGGTTTGTTTCACGGGTTTGGTTTTGGGGCTTTCTTGGCTTTTGGTGTGGTGTTTGAGTGGTTTGGTTTGCTTTTAGTATGGTTTTTGTGTGTTGGTTTGGCTGGTTTGGTTTTGGTTTGGTTTTTTTTTGCTTTTGGAGTGGTGTTTGAGAGTTGGTTGGTTTGGATTTGGGTTTTTTTAGTTTTTGGTGTGGTGTTTGAGGGTTTGTTTTGGCTGGTTTGGATTTGGGTTTTTTTAGTTTTTGGTGTGGTGTTTGAGGGTTTGGTTTGGCTGGTTTGGATTTGGGTTTTTTTTAGTTTTTGGTGTAGTATTTGAGTGCTGGTTGGTTTGTTTGGTTTGGTTTTGGGTTTTTTAGTTTTTGGTGTGGTATTTGAGGGTTGGTTTGGTTTTGGGGTGGTTTTTTTTTTTCTTTTGGAGAGGTATTTGAGTGTTTGGTTTGCTTTTGGTGAGTTTGGGTTTTGTTTTTGGTGTGGTGGTTTTTTTTGTTTGGCTGGATTATTTTGGGGTATTTTTATTAGCTTTTGGTGGGGTGTTTGGTTTGGTTTGCTTTTAGTATGGTCTTTGAGTGTTGGTTTGTTTGGCTGGTTTGGTTTTTGTTTTTTTTTTTTAATTGCTTTTTGCTGTTTTTTCTGGTTTTGGGTTTATTTGTTTGGCTGATTTGGTTTTTCTTTTCCTCTTGGCTTTTGGTGTGTTTGTTTGGCTGCTTTGGTTTTGGTTTGGGGTTTTTTGGCTTTTTGGTGTGGTGTTTTTGGGTTTGTTTATTTGGCTGCTTTGGTTTTATTTGTTTTTTGGTGTGGTGTTTGTGTGTGTTTGCTTGATTTGGTTTGGGGTTTTCTTTTGGGCCCTGGGCAGCCTGTGCCAGTGCTCACAGGGAAAAAAATGGCATGAAACTTCCTCTGCCTCAGCTCCCACCCAGTGCCCCTTGTCCTGTTGTTAGACATCACCCAGCAAAGCCTGGCTCCAGCCTCCAAGCCCCCTGCCAGAGCAGGACCAGAGAAACCAGCACAGGTCACACATGAACACATCCAGACAAGGGCTGGAAAGCCTCCAGAGGAGGAGACTCCACAACCTCCCTGGGCAGCCTGTTCCAGGGTTCTGTCACCTTCACAGGGGAAAAATTAGGCTCTGGCCAGGCTGATCTGGGGTAGGGTGTCCCTGGGCATGGCAGGGGGGTTGGAACTGGCTGATCCTTGTGGTCCCTTCCAACCCTGACTGATTCTAGGATTCTATGATTCTAAATCTCTCTCTGCATGTAGGAGATGCCTCCGTATCCTGCCAATGCTGGGCTGAAACCTCATGTTTAAATGAAACTTCCTCTGCCTCAGCTGCCACCCAGTGCCCCTTGTGCTGTCCCTGGGCATCACCCAGCAGAGCTGGCTCCAGCCTCCTGCCACTCACCTGCACATCTTGAGAACCATTGCTGAGGTCACCTCTCAGCTCCTCTTCTCGATGCAGAAGCAGAGCTCCAATTCCAGAGAGATGAGGCCATAGCTTGGGGAGTTCTCCATGCTGTTTTTCCAAGCCCTCTGCTGCTGGCTCTGGCTCCCTAAGGATCTGGCTCTGGAAAACAAGAGCAGCTCAGGAGGAGGCGTTTGCGTAGCTCTGATGCCATCCTGCCTGAGTGGGACAGGAGCCTTGCTGAGCAACATCTGGTTTGGCTTTTCAAGCCCTGGGTTCTCCTGCACTGTTTTAGTCTGAGCTACTACAGAATTCTCTCCTTCCCCACAGGCAGGAGAGGGTTTTTCTTGCTTGCCAAAATGCAGTTCCCTTCCCATTCATAGGAAGGGTCACGATGGAGTCAGGAGTGAGCAGCTCCCTCCCCCTGAAGCCCTCAGCCTCACTGGGCTCTGGAGCTTGCTTTTTGTTTTTGGAAGAGAAGCTACTCACAGGGAAATCCAGCAAGGGAGATCCTTCTCTGTGTGTGGAAGCAGAGAGATGTGGTGCAGGGTAGGAGGACACCTGAAGAGGAACCTGGACAAGCTGGAAGGCATGGAGTAAGGATTGAAGGGCTGCCCAGGGAGGTGGAGTTGCCATCCCTGGAGGTGTTCATAGAATCAGTCAGGGTTGGAAGGCACCACAAGGAGCAGCCAGTCCCAACCCCCCTGCCATGCCCAGGGACACCCTACCCTAGAGCAGGCTGCCCACAGCCTCTGCCAGCCTGGCCAAAAACACCTCCAGGGATCTGGCCCCAAACACCTCCCTGCAGGGGCAACCCATTCCAGCCTCTCACCACTCTCATGCTCAACAACTTCCTCCTCACCTCCAGTCATAATCTCCCCACCTCCACCTTTGCTCCATTCCCCCTAGTCCTGTCACTCCCTGACAGCCTCAAAAGTCCCTCCCCAGCTTTTTTGTAGCCCACTTCAGCTCCTGGAAGGCCACCAGAAGGTCCCCTGGGAGCCTCCTCTTCTGCAGCCTGCACAGCCCCAACTCTTTCAGGCTGTGCTCACAGCAGAGCTGCTGCAGCCCTCTGAGCATCCTCGGGGCCCTTCTCTGCACACCTCCAGCATCTCCACATCCCTCTTGTCCCAGGGGCTCCAGCACTGGATGCACTACTCCAGGTGGGCTCTCAGCAGAGCACAGCAGAGGGGCAGAATCCCCTCCCTGGCCCTGCTGCCCACACTGCTCCTGCTGCAGCCCAGCCTCTGCTTGCCTTTCTGCCCTGCAAGTGCACACTGCTGCCTCATGAAAATGCTACCTTGAGGAAAAGAGGGAAAAGTTTATTGAATGTATCTTCTGGGTGCAGCCACTGAAAGCTTAACTTTTTATTTCTTTAACCCCTGGGACAGACTTCCACCCTTGGCAGCAGTTGGATCACAGGTTGGGAGCCACCTTTTTTTTTTTTTTTTTTAGTTTAAAAATCCAATCTCCTTGCAAGAGCAAAGCAGCAGTGTTGATCTGGGAAAGAAACCTCCCTGGAGGTGTTGTGGACCAGGCTGGATGAGTCCTTGAGTGACCTATCCTAGTGGGAGGTGTCTCTGTCTGTGGCACAGGGGGGATGGAACTGGCTGAGCTTTGGGGTGCTTTCCAAGCTAAACCATGTGTATGACCAAACACCCCCAGGACACAGGCTCACAGGATGTCAGGGGTTAGAAGGGACCCAAAGAGCTCACCGAGTCCAACTCCCCTGCCAGAGCAGGAGCATCCAATCTAGCTCAGGGCACACAGCAACACATCCAGACAGTCTGCAAAGGCTCCACACAAGGAGACTCCACAACCTCTCTGGGCAGCCTGTGCCACTGCTCTGGGACCCTTGCAGTGAAGCAGTCTTCAGCATGGTGCTGACACAGGAGGGTACCTGGGTGAGGATCTCTACTCACAGAATGAAGCAGGTTGGAAAAGACCTGTAAGATCATGGAGCCCAGTGTATGACCTTCTAATTAACTAACCCATGGCACTGCAGTGTTCTCCAGGGATGGGGACTCCACCACCTCCTCATGGCAGCCCATTCCAATGCCAATCACTCTTTCTGTGAAGATTTCCTCCTAATGTCCAGCCTGAACCTGCCCTCTTGGCAAGTTTATGCTGGACCATAGGATGAAAAACCATCCTGCCAGAGTCCAACCCCCCTGCCAGAGTAGGACCATCCAGTCTGGTGCACATCACAGAGGAACACATCCAGACAGGCCTGGAAAGTCTGCAGACAAGGAGACTCCACAGCCTCTCTGGGCAGCCTGTGCCACTGCTCTGGGACCCTTGCAGTGAAGCAGTCTTCAGCGTGGTGCTGACACAGGAGGGTACCTGGGTGAGGAGAGTGCACCACAGCTCTCTACTCACAGAATGAAGCAGGTTGGAAAAGACCTGTGAGATCATGGAGCCCAACCTGTCACCTTCTAATTAACCAACTCTTGGCACTGAGTGCCTCATGCAGGGTCCTCCAGGGATGGGGACTCCACCACCTCTCCTGGGCAGCCCATTCCAATGCCAGTCACTCTTTCTGTGAAGAACTTCTTCCTAATGTCCAGCCTGAACCTGCCCTCTTGGCAAGTTTATGCTGGATCATAGTATGAGAAACCATCCTGGCAGAGTCCAACCCCCCCTGCCAGAGTAGGACCATCCAATCTAGCTCAGGGCACACAGCAACACATCCAGACAGGTGTTGGAGACTCCACAACCTCTCTGGGCAGCCTGTGGAGTTGATGTGCAAGTTGATGCTGGACCACAGGATGATAAACCACGACCGTAGGATGTGTCGCATCCCTCTAGCACCCTCCTGAGCTGGCTTGGCTCTCCTCCAGTGCTGCTTTTCAGGCTTCTGGGCCAAGATTACATCTCTTTTTTTTTTTTTTTCCTTTTCTTTTCTTTTGTTCCCTTCCTGTTGCACCTTGCATTGCAACAACAGGTGTCAGCTGACTCCAGCTCCTCCATGAACTCCAACACTCCCCTGGTGAGGATCACGACTCGCCTCTCCTCGGCTGCTGATGCCCCTATGCTGGCAGGAGTCTCAGAATATGAGCTGCCAGAGGACCCCAAGTGGGAGTTCCCAAGAGATAAGTATGTGGCCTCTTTTTTTCACCCCCTAAACACTGCCTGTGCACTGATGTCAAATGTGGCACGGGATGAAATGGGGCTGGGTGATAGGGTTGGGCTGGATGAGCTTGGAGCTCTCTTCCAGCCTGGCTCATTCTATGGTTCTACAATTGGCTAGGGCTGGGTGCTAGGTTGGGCTGGGTGACCTTGGAGGTTTCTTCCAACCTGGTTGATTCTATGATTCTATGGCTCTATGATTGCCTAGGGCTGGGTGCTAGGTTGAGCTGGGTGAGCTTGGAGGTCTCTTCCAGCCTGGCTGATTCTATGACTCTATGACTGGCTGGGGCTGGGTGCTAGATTGGGCTGGAGGAGCTTGGAGCTCTCTTCCAACCTGGCTGATTCTATGGTTCTATAATTGGCCAAGGCTGGGTGCTAGGTTGGTCTGGGTGAGCTTGGAGCTCTCTTCTAACCTGGCTCATTCTATGGTTCTATGATTGGCTAGAGCTGGGTACTAGGTTGGGCTGGATGAGCTTGGAGCTCTCTGCCAACCTGGCTGATTCTATGATGCTATGAGAGAGCACAGTGTGGGAGGAAGCATCTGGCCTGATGTCTCTCAGGGTTTCTGTAGTTGAAAGGAAACCTCAGTGACCTGAGTCTCCTCTGAAGGTCAAGATCCAGCTCAATGATCTGAAATCAGTATCTGAAGGGAGCCTGCAAGAAAGAATGAGAAGAGGAGGCTCCCAGGGGACCTTCTGGTGGCCTTCCAGGATCTGAAGGGGGCTACAGAAAAGCTGGGGAGGGACTTTTGAGGCTATCAGGGAGTGACAGGACTGGGGGGCATGGAGCAAAGCTGGCGGTGGGGAGATTGAGGCTGGAGGTGAGGAGGAAGTTGTTGAGCACAAGAGTGGTGAGAGGCTGGAATGGGTTGCCCCTGCAGGGAGGTGTTTGGGGCCAGATCCCTGGAGGTGTTTTTGGCCAGGCTGGCAGAGGCTGTGGGCAGCCTGCTCTAGGGTAGGGTGTCCCTGGGCATGGCAGGGGGTTTGGGACTGGCTGCTCCTTGTGATCCCAACCCTGACTGATTCTAGGATTCTATGATACTAAGTAAGAGCTAAACCAGTTTGTTTAAATAAGAACTGAATCAGTCAAGTAGGAAGTAAATTTTCTTTGTCCATCATTCCAAACCAGGAAAAAAAAACAAAACACCAAATCCACCCAAAAATCCCCAAAACAAACAAACAAACAAACAAACAAACGAAAAAAAACAGAAAAAAACAAAGCAAGCAAAACCTGGTGTAAAATGCTGTAATTGCCACCTGCAGGCTCCCAGACAGCAGTGTGGGGACCTGTGTAGGTCCTGCTGTCAGCTCCATGCCCCACGGGGAGGGACACAGGATGCAGAGCACATTGTGAGTGGCTGCAGAGCCAGACCCCAGGTAGAGCTGCAATGAAAGGAGGCCATTTAGAGGCAGTTTATGAGGTCTGGGGAGGGGAGGGGGGTCAGGAGGCAGACAATGAGGGGCTTGTTAGGTTAGTGCTGGCAGGGCAGTGGCACATAAACCCAACAAGTTTCCAACGCTCATGTTTGTCCCCTGCCAAGATCCCAAATTCAGTCCTGAGTGCAGGGGGAACCTCACAGAGTCAGAATCACTCAGCAGGTGCTGGGACCTGGCTGGGCTAGGGCAAGTCTCCCAAGGATGTGGGGGACAGGAGCTTCACTGGTGGCTTCTGCTGGCTGCTGAGCCACAGGAGATGATGTCTGCTCCAACTGGGGGCAGGTCCCAGCCACCCCTCTCTAGGGTGTTGCCTTTCCATGCAGCCCAGGTGGGACAGTATCTGAAGGGAGCCTACAGAAGGGCTGGGGAGGGACTGTTCACAAGGTCTTGTAATGACAGGATGAGGGGGAATGGGTTCAAACTGGCAGAGGAGAGATTTAAACTGGATGTTAGGAGGAAGTTCTTCACAGTGAGGGTGGCAAGACACTGGCACAGGTTGCCCAGGGAGGTTGTGGCTGCTCCCTCCCTGGATGTGTTCAAGGCCAGGCTGGATGAGGTCTTGAGCATCCTGTTCTAGTGGGAGGTGTCCCTGCCTAAGGCACAGGGGGATTGGAACTGGATGATCTTTGAGGTCTCTTCCAACCTAAACCATTCTATGATTCTATGACTTGCTGCAGATTTCAGACGCCAGACCTGGAGCTTGTATAGAAGAATCATAGAATCATAGAATGGTTTAGGTTGGAAGAGACCTCAAAGATCATCCAGTTCCAATCCCCCTGTGCCATAGGCAGGGACACCTCCCAGTACATCAGGCCTTGGTCAGTAGAAATTATCTGGACAGCAGCTGATGTACCCTGATGGAAGCAACTCTTCAGCTTCTCTTGGTTCAGTGAACCACAGTGAGACAACAGGACCACACAGGATCTCAGCATGGCAGGGGTTGGAAGGGACCTCCACACATCACAGAATCACAGCATTAAGCAGGTTGGGAAAGACCTCAAAGATCATCCAGGCAAACCTATCACTCAGATCTATCCAGTGGCACTAAGTGCCCCATTCAGGCTTTTTCTTTTTATCACCTAACACCTTCCCCTTAACTAATCCATGGCACTGAGTACCTCATCCAGCCTCCTCTTCAACACCACCAGGGATGGGGACTCCACCACCACCTAACACCTTCCAATTAACTAACTCATGGCACTCAGTGCCCATCCAGGCTGTGCTTCAACACCTCCAGGGATGGGGACTCCACCACCTCCCTGGGCAGCCCATTCCAATGCCAATCACTCTCTCTGCCAGCAACTTCCTCCTCACATCCAGCCTCAACCTGCCCTGCCACAGCTTCAGCCTCTGTCCCCCCCTTCTGTCCCTGCCTGCCTGGCAGCAGAGCCCAACCCCAGCTGGCCACAACCTCCCTGCAGACAGCTGCAGAGAGCAATGAGCTCTGCCCTCAGCCTCCTCTTCTGCAGGCTGCACTCCCCCAGCTCCCTCAGCCTCTCCTCTTGGGGCTGTGCTCCAGGCCCCTCCCCAGCCTTGCTGCCCTTCCTCAGCACCTTCCAGCACCTCAACATCTCTCTTGAATGGAGCCAACCAGAACTGGACACAGCACTCAAGGTGTGGCCTGACAAGTGCCGAGAACAACTTCCTCCTATCATCCAGCCTATACCTCCTGTGGCACAGCTTGAGCCTGTGTCCCCTCCTTCTGTCCCTGGGTGCCTGGCAGCAGAGCCCAACCCCACCTGGCTGTGACCTCCTTTGAGGTTGCATGCAGAACTGTGCCTGTGACAGCTGAGCAGCTTTTGCAGCCAGATGCATGCTACACAAAGCACATTTTGCTGAGCTCATGTAGTGCCTTCCCTTTAGAAAAGGTTTTTGGGTGTTGATGCTGTGCTGGCCACTGAGTCCCAGTTTCCCTTAGTCTCTGAGCACAGCCTGGGTGCTGCAGGCAGGAAGCATCTCCTGTTAGAATCATAGAATCCTAGAATCAGTCAGGGTTGGAAGGGACCACAAGGAGCAGCCAGTTCCAATTCCCCTGCCATGCCCAGGGACCCTAGATCAGGCTGCCCACAGCCTCATCCATGTTACCCTCATGCATGACATTTGTGGCAGCACAGAGGCTGCAGCCAAGAAGGGCTTGACCCAGCTGTGGGCAATTAAGGCACCCAGTTTGACTGCCTAAAGGATCAAAGTGCTGGGGTAATGTGTGAAGATGTCAGCAGAGGCTCTGGCCATGGGTGGGAAGCTGTGCAGAGGGTGCTCACAAGCTCACAGGATGTCAGGTGTTGGAAGGAACCCAAAGAGATTCTCAAGTCCAACCCCCTGCCAGGGCAGGAGCATCCAATCTAGCTCAGGGCACACAGCAACACATCCAGACAGAGTCTGCAAAGGCTCCACACAAGGAGACTCCACAACCTCTCTGAGCAGCCTGTGCCACTGCTCTGAGACCCACCCAGGCAAGAAGTTTCCTCTTGTCTTGAGCTGCAACCTCCTGTGCTGCAGCTTCCATCCACTGCTCCTTGGCCTATGGCAGGGAGCAGTGAGCAGAGCCTGTCCCCCCCCTCCTCACCCCCAGCCCTCACACACTTACAAACATTGATCCAATCCCCTCTCAGCCTTCTCTTCTGCACACTAAGCAGCCCCAGGTCCCTCAGCCTCTCCTCCCCAGCCACTGCTGCAGTCCCCTCAGCATCCTCACAGCCCTGCCCTGGACCCTCTCCAGCAGCTCCCTGTCCCTCTGCAACTGGGGAGCCCCAAACTGAAGGCAGTGCTCAAGATGAGGTCTGAGCAGGACAGAGTAGAGGCAAAGGAGAACCTCCCTGGATCTGCTGGACACACTCTGCCTAATGCCCCCCAGGATCCCATCAGATCCCTCTTAAACTGGGGGACCCAAAACCAAACGCCCAATCCTCTGCTGCTCCTGGGGCTGGAATCATCTCAAAGGTACCCTGAAAAGGCCTTTAGGGTTACATAAATTACTTTCAGGCTGGAATCCTAGGAAGAAGGTCTGGAAAAAGCTGAGGAGCACATCCAGCCCATCCAACCCTGCATTTGTCATCCCTGACAGATGTTTATGGAACTTCTCCCCCAGGATCCCCTTAGCCCCCCTTGGCCCCCAGGGCACATTGCTGTCCAACAAGGGCACGTTGCCTGGGGGACACTGCAGGCTGCCAACTGCTCTGTCCCGTGGAGGTGCTGCCTTTGTGCTGTGGTTTGTGTGGCCGTGCAGGGACAGGGTCAGCTCGGTGGGACACGAGCTGCAGAGCAGAGCTGGTGGCAGCTCCTGGCAGCCAACTCAAGGCACATGAGCAGCAAAGCTCTGGTGAGCAGCCCCAGCCAGGCTCCCTCCCTGCTTCACCGCAGGCTTCTCGCCAGCCTCCTTTCCTTTCCCTTTTTCTTTCTCTTCCTGCCTCTCTCTCTCACAAGCAGGCAGCTCTCTGGCTGCCTCCTCAGCCACATAGAATCATAGAATCATAGAATGGTTTAGGTTGGAAGAGACCTCAAAGATCATCCAGTTCCAGCCCCCCTGTGCCATAGGCAGGGACACCTCCCACTAGATCAGGTTGCTCAAGACCTCACCCAGCCTGGACTTCAACACCTCCAGGGAGGGAGCAGCCACAGCCTCCCTGGGCAACCCGTTCCAGTGCCTCACCACCCTCAGGTTGGAAGAGACTTCAAAGCTCATCCAGCCCAGCCTAGCACCCAGCCCTTGGTAATCAATCAGACCATGGCACTCAGTGCCCATCCAGGCTTTGCTTCAACACCTCCAGGGATGGGGACTCCACCACCTCCCTGGGCAGCCCATTCCAGTGGCAGTCCCCAAGCACCACATCCAAACACATCCACCACCTCCCTGGACAGCTCATTCCAGTCCCTGACCACCCTCTCCAGGAAAAGCGTTTTTCCTCATGTCCACTCTAAACCTCCCCAGCCTCATCTTGAGGCCATTCCCCCTTGTTCTGTCCCCAGTGAGCTGTGAGCAGAGCCCAGCAGCAGCCTCTCCACAATGTCCCTTCAGGTAGTTGTTGTTGCTTGGTGCCAGAGCAAGTTGTGGGATGCTTTTTGTGCTTAGCCCTGGAATTCTGCCTGGCTGCATCCCTCCAGCAGATGCTGTGTACTGATCTCCTCTTTACCTCTCTAGGCTGACACTAGGGAAGCCCCTGGGAGAAGGTTGCTTTGGGCAAGTCGTCATGGCTGAAGCTGTGGGGATTGACAAGGACAGGCCAAAGGAGGCAGTGACTGTGGCAGTGAAGATGCTGAAAGGTAAGACAATGGGGCTGAGGAGGGATTGGGATGGGGGATGTGGCAGTTCTCAGCCTGGAACGTTTTCATCTGTGGCATCTGAACTCTTCTCTTGGTTGGGGGGGGGGAGGTCAAAGAGCACATAGCTGACCTCAGCCTTCAGCAGGTTGGAGGTGTAAATCTGTGCCCCTGACAGCCTGTTTGTCTCCAGCAGTGTTTAGGGACCAGGAGATGTATTAGCATCCTGCAGGTCTCTCCCTCCTTTCAGCTTGACTGTCCCTCTGCCTGCTCACTCTGGCTGCTTGGGGGCCTATTCATTTTCAATTGCTTTGTAAAAGGTCAGTTTGCAGGGTGGACTTGGGGCAAGGTCCACGAGCTGAGGAGAGCATTTTGATGGCTGATGTTGGCAGCTTTCAGCATGCAGAGATGGGCAGTCAGGCCCTCAGAGGCTGAGCCCAGCCTTCAGCTAGGACATTGCACATGGTTTTGTGTCACCTGCAGTGTCTGGTGCAAAGCAGAGGCTGTGTTCTGCATTTTGAAGCACACATGCTTTAAACCAGCTGGGAAGGCTGAGGGAAGCTCAGGCTGTAAGTGGTGAGGATGAGTGAAGCTCAGACTGGCACCTTGTAACTGGTGAGGCTGAGTGAAGCTGAGGCTGTAAGGGGTGAGGCTGAGTGAAGCTCAGGCTGGCACCTTGCAACTGGTGAGGCTGAGTGAAGCTGAGACTGGCAGCCTGTAAGTGGTGAGGCTAAGTGAAGCTCAGGCTGTAAGGAGTGAGGCTTGAGTGAAGCTGAGGCTGGCAGCCTGCAACTGGTGAGGCTGAGTGAAGCTGAGGCTGTAAGGGGTGAGGCTGAGTGAAGCTCAGGCTGTAAGGGGTGAGGCCAAGTGAAGCTGAGGCTGTAAGGGGTGAGGCTTGAGTGAAGCTGAGGCTGGCAGCCTGTGACTGGTGAGGCTGAGTGAAGCTCAAGCTGGCAGCCTGCAAATGGTGAGGCTGAGTGGAGCTCAGGCTGTAAGGGGTGAGACTGAGTGAAACTCAGGCTGGCAGCCTGCAAGTGGTGAGGCTGAATGAAGCTGAGGCTGTAAGGGGTGAGGCTAAGTGAAACTCAGGCTGGCAGCCTGTGACTGGTGAGGCTGAGTGAAGCTCAAGCTATAAGGGGTGAGGCTGAGCTCAGGCTGGCAGCCTGTAAGTGGTGAGGCTGAACGAAGCTCAGGCTGGCAGCCTGCAACTGGTGAGGCTGAGTGAAGCTGAGGCTGGCAGCCTGTAAAATATGACCCAAACCTGTCTCTTGTACAGATGATGCTACAGAGAAAGACCTCTCTGACCTGGTGTCAGAGATGGAGATGATGAAGATGATTGGGAAGCATAAAAACATCATCAATCTTCTGGGAGCCTGCACCCAGGACGGTGAGTAGAGAAAAGAAAGCAGAGCAGCACTTTGCAGGGGGGCTGGGGGTGGATGTGCTCATTCATCACCATTTTCCCAGAGGATTCTAAGGAAGCACTCATGCCCTGAGGGGGGGTTTAGATATGTCCCCAGCTTAGCAGCAGTACAGCACTCCTGTCTCTCATTATGCTTGCAGCTTTAGCCTGAGGGAGGGCACTGCAAAACAGGGCCTTTACCTGTGCCTCTTGCTTTGCATTATCAGCCCTGCTTTAGTGGACTCTCTACTCTGTGCACTTGAAATAAGGGCCACGAGGATGCTCAGAGGGATTGGAGCACCTCAGCTGGTTGTACAGGTGCAGTTCTGGAGCCCCTGGGACAAGAAGGGTATGGAGGTGCTGGAGGTGTGCAGAGAGGGGCCCCGAGGATGCTCAGAGGGCTGCAGCAGCTCTGCTGTGAGCATAGCCTGAAAGAGTTGGGGCTGTGCAGGCTGCAGAAGAGGAGGCTCCCAGGGGACCTTCTGGTGGCCTTCCTGCATCTGAAGGGGGCTACAGAAAAGCTGGGGAGGGACTTTTGATGCTGTGAGGGAGTGTCAGGACTGGGGGAAATGGAGCAAAGCTGGAGGTGAGGAGATTGAGGCTGGAGGTGAGGAGGAAGTTCCTGAGCATGAGAGTGGTGAGAGGCTGGAATGGGTTGCCCCTGCAGGGAGGTGTTTGGGGCCAGATCCCTGGAGGTTTTTTTGGCCAGGCTGGCAGAGGCTGTGGGCAGCCTGCTCTAGGGTAGGGTGTCCCTGGGCATGGCAGGGGGGTTGGGACTGGCTGATCCTTGTGGTCTCTTCCAGCCCTGACTGATTCTGTGATTCTATAGTTCTATGATTGTATAATTCTGTGATTCTATGACTCTATGATTCTGTGATTCTGTGATTCTCTGACTATGATTCTGTGATTCACTGATTGTATTCTTGAAAGACCACTTTTATTTTCTTTTTTTTTCTTTTTTCTTTTTTTTTAAGAAAAGCTGTAATTACCTTATGTGAAGTGATGCAGAATGGCAAAAAGCTCTGGAATAAAAAAAAAAAAACCAAAAAACCAACATTTTGGGAAGCACTTTCCCCTCCTTGTTGGAGATTCATAGATTGATAAAATGCTTTTGGGTTGGAGAAGGATCCGAAAGGTCATCCAGTTCTAAGCATGGGCAGGGACACCTCCCACTAGCTCAGGTTGCTCAAAGCCTCATCCAACCTGACCTTCAACACCTCCAGGGAGGTTGTGGAGCAGAGAAGCACAGAATGGGATCTTTGATCTTTAATCCCATTCTGTGCTTCTCTGCTCTACAACCTCCCTGGGCAAACCTATGCCAGTGTCTCCCCACCCTCACTCTCAAGAATTTCATCCTAACATCCAGTCTAAACCTCCCCTCCTCAATCTTCAATCCATTCCTTCTCACCCTACCACTACAGTCCTTTCCCTTCCTTCTTGTGGCCCCTTTCAGGCACTGGAAGGCTCTTACAAGGCCTCCCCAGAGCCTTCTTTTTCCCAGCTCTCATTGCCTATCCCCATAGGGGAAATGCTTTCCATGAGCACTTTCTGGACAGTTTGATCTCGTGGATTCTTTTTTTCTTTTTTTTTTTTTTTGGTGGAAAATGTTTTGCTTTTGGTCTGGCAGGCATTGAGTCAGGATTTTAAGGGCTGCCCAGGGAGGCAGAGTCGCTGTCCCTGGAGGTGTTCATGGAACTCTAGAATCAGTCAGGGTTGGAAGGGACCACAAGGATCAGCCAGTCCCAACCCCCCTGCCATGCCCAGGGACACCCTACCCTAGAGCAGGCTGCTCACAACTTCATCCATCCTGGCTGCAAACACCTCTCGGGATGTGGAATAGACTAGAATGGAATGGAATAGGATAGATTGGAACGGAACGGAATGGAATGGAATAGGATAGATTGGAACGGAATGGAATGGAATGGAATGGAATGGAATGGAATGGAATAGAATAGAATAAAATGGAATGGAATGGAATAGATTATAATAGAATGGAATAGAATGGAATAAGATAAAGTAGAATAGAATAGAATAGAATTGAATAGAATGGAATAAGATAGAATGGAATAGAATAGAACAGAACAGAACAAGCCAGGTTGGAAGAGACCTCCGAGTTCATCCAGTCCAACCTAGCACCCAGCCCTATCTAATCAACCAGACCATGGCACTCAGTGCCCATTCAGGCTTTGTTTGAACACCTCCAGGGATGGGGACTCCACCACCTCCCTGGGCAGCCTATTCCAATGCCAATCACTCTCTCTGCCAGCAGCTTCCTCCTAACATCCAGCCTGAGCCTGCCCTGCCACAGCTTCAGCCTCTGTCCCCTCCTTCTGTCCCTTGGCTGCCTGGCAGCAGAGCCCAACCCCAGCTGGCTACAACCTCCCTTTAGGTAGTTGTAGGCAGCAATGAAGTCACCCCTGAGCCTCTTCTGCAGGCTGCACTGCACACCCCCAGCTACAAGGGGAGGTTGTCGCCAGGTGTGGATTGGTCTCTTCTCCCAGGGAGTAGATCTCAGCAAACCTGTGAGTGAAGCGGACATCCCCAGTGCCTTCTTTTCCCAGCCCTATCATCTAATTTCTCTCATTAACATATTGCAATCAGCCTGAAGCCAGCGCAGTCTCCAAACCTCTCAGCCTTCAGCCTCCTCCCAGTTCTCACACAGCTCTCTTTGTGTCCCCAGGTCCCCTGTACGTGATAGTGGAGTATGCCTCCAAGGGGAACCTGCGGGAGTACCTGCGAGCGCGCCGGCCCCCGGGCATGGAGTACTCCTTCGACATCAACAGGGTGCCAGAAGAGCAGATGACCTTCAAGGACCTGGTCTCCTGCACCTACCAGCTGGCAAGAGGCATGGAGTACCTGGCCTCACAAAAAGTAGGTGGAACTCCGCCAGGGTGGATTTGGTTTGGCACTTGGTGGTTTGGGTTTGTGTTTTTGTTTTTTTTTCCATTTCCATTCCCTGGTTTGGCTTCGTCCTCACCTCTGGGTTTAAGAATTTGCTTGGGTGAAGGACCTGTCTTCAGGAAGAGGAACAATCCATGCTCTGGGAAACTCAGAGGGAAAACTCATGTGCAGTATGTGGTCCATAGTGGTCTATACTGTCCCACAGTAGTCAATACTGCTGCATACTGGTCCGTACTGGTTTGTACTGGCTTATACTGAGCCATACTGTTCCATACTGGCCCATATTGGTCTGTATTGGCCCATAATGGTCTATGCTGGCCCATATTTGCCCATACTGGCCTGTACTGGTCCGTACTGGTCCATACTGGTTAGTACTCTCCCATACTGAGCCCTACTGTTCCATACTGGACCGTACTGGGCCATCATGGTCTGTGTTGGCCCATACTGCTCTGTACTGATGCATGTTGGTCTGTATGGCCCATGAATGTCTGTACTGGTCCATAATGGTCTGTACTGGCACATACTGAGTCATACTGGTCCATAATGGTCTATTGTGGTCTGTATTGGCCCATACTGCTCCATACTGGTGCATGCTGGCCCATACTGCTCTATACTGCTCCATATTGGCCCATACTGGCCCATATTGGTCTGTACTGGCCCATATTGAACCATACTGTTCCATACTGGCCCATACTGGTCCATCATGGTCTGTGTTGGCCCATACTGCTCTGTACTGATGCATACTGGCCCATATGGCCCATATTTGTCTGTACTGGTCCATACTGACTCATAGTTATAACTGTACAGCTCCATACTGGAGCAGTATGGACAAATATGGTCTGTACTGGCCCATATTTGTCCATGCTGGCCCATACTTATCTGTACTGGTCCATAATGGTCTGTACTGATCCATGATGGTCTATTCCAGGCCATACTGGTCTGTACTGGCCCATAATGGTGTGTACTGGTCCGTTGTGGCCCATACTGGTCCATACTTCCCTAAACTGCTCCATACTGATCTATACTGGCTTGTATTTGCACCAGCCTACAGGATGGGTTGTAGCAATTAAGGCAGTCACATTTAGACAGAGACACAGATTTAGGATAGGATAGGATAGGATAGGATAGGATAGGATAGGATAGGATAGGATAGGATAGGATAGGATAGGATAGGATAGGATAGGATAGGATAGGATAAAGCCAGGTTGGAAGAGACCTCCAAGCTCATCCAGCCCAACCTATTCCCCAGCCCTAGCCAAGGGCACTCAGTGCCCATCCAGGCTGTGCTTCAACACCTCCAGGGATGGGGACTCCACCACCTCCCTGGGCAGCCCATTCCAATGCCAATCACTCTCTCTGCTAGCAACTTCCTCCTCACATCCAGCCTGAACTTCAGAATCATAGAATCCTAGAATCAGTCAGGGTTGGAAGGATTCACAAGGAGTATCCAGTCCCAACCCCCCTCCCATGCCCAGGGACACCCTACCTCACAGCCTCTGCCAGCCTGGCTGCAAACACCTCCAGGGATGTTGCTTCCACTACCTCCCTGGGCAACCCATTCCAGTCTCTCACCACCCTCATGCTGAACAACTTCTTCCTCACCTCCAGTCTGAATCTCCCCATTTCCAGCTTTGCTATATTCCCCCCAGTTCTATCCCTCCCTGACAGCCTCCAGAGTCCTTCCCCAGCTTTCTTGTAGCCCTCTTCAGATCCTGGAAGGCCACAAGAAGGTCACCTGGGAGCCTTCTCCTCTCCAGACTCCCACAGTCTTGTAGTGAGCGTAGGACATCCCCACCTTGTCACTTTGGCTAAGGTCTGTAAAGGAGCCTTACGTTGGGTGTAGAAGTAATCCCACTTGCACAGGAGTTTCTTTCAATTGGGCCTTTTTAATCTTGTCTTCTTTCTTTTCCTTTTCCAGTGTATCCATCGAGACTTGGCTGCCAGAAATGTCTTGGTGACTGAGAACAATGTCATGAAGATAGCAGACTTTGGTTTAGCCAGAGACATCAACAACATAGATTATTATAAAAAGACTACTAATGTAAGTGGATGCTTTGCCTGGCTCTGGGAAACAAATCCTTTGGTTCGTTGGTTGTGGGTTTTTTTCCCCCACTCAATGACTCATCTCAAAGCTATGGTTGTGAGCTTGATGGGCTTCTTGTACAGCACTCGCCCTGTTCTGAGCTGGAGGGCATCGACCATTGTGTCCCCTCTTACAGTCACAGAACCAGAGAATCAAAACACACCCAGGGTGGCAAAGTCCCTCAGGTTCACCAAGTCCAAGCTAGAGCCCTGCTCTGCAAGATTCACCTTAAACCATAGCCCCAAGCACCACATCCAAACCACCCTGAAACATATCCAGGCTTGCAAAGCCCCTCAGGATCAGCATGTTCAACCTAGAGCCCTGCTCTACAAGATTCACCTTAAACCATATCCCCAAGCACCACATCCAAACCTCTCTGAAACACATTCAGGGTGGACAAACCCCTCAGGATGACCAAGCCCAACCAATAATCATGCAGTCCCTCAGGATCACCAAGCCCAACCCAGAACCCTGCTCTGCAAGATTCACCTTAAACCATATCCCCAAGCACCACATCCAAACCTCTCTGAAACACATTCAGGGTGGACAAACCCCTCAGGATGACCAAGCCCAACCAATAATCATGCAGTCCCTCAGGATCACCAAGCCCAACCCAGAACCCTGCTCTGCAAGATTCACCTTAAACCATATCACAAAGCACCACATCCAAAGGACCCTTAAATGCATCCAGGCTGGCAAAGCTTGGATGTGAGGCAGGATGCTGAGGGGACTGCAGCAGTGGCTGGGGAGGAGAGGCTG
>VWZI01008653.1:284972-308854 GCA_013396835.1 Psilopogon haemacephalus | reverse complement strand
TCACATTTGCTGAGAGAGAAGTTCCACAGCTGGAACATCAAGGAAAAGAAATTAAAATCTGATGTGTGCAAACACTTCTGTCAAGGGGCACACTCCACTGTGCTTAACTGTTTTATTTTTTTCCTGCAGAGAAAGCTCTGTGTGCAGTTTTTAGTTTCTCCTAACCAGGCAGGAAAATATTTCCTGGTGAATGATAAGAATTGCTGTGAAACTAAATGATGAGCTAATTTCCTGCTAACAAAGAACAAGATGCCAACACCCAGAGTGCTTTGAAAATATGGTGCTGATCAATTCTGCGTTTGTTCAACACTACATTAACTTCTTTAATCGCTCAGGTGGTGTCAGATCCTTTGCATTATGGACAAAAAAAAAAAATTAAAGATTTCCCATTGCATACTGCAGGAATAAAATGAATTCTATGTTAAAATCTATACTGAACCATAGAATCAGTCAGGGTTGGAAGGGACCACAAGGATCATCTTGTTCCAACCCCCCTGCCATGCCCAGGGACCCCATACCCTACATTAGGCTGCACACATCCTCATCCAGCCTGGCTGCAAACACCTCCAGGGATGTGGCCCCAACCACCTCCTTGGGCAACCTATTCCAGGTTCTCAACACTCTCATGTTGAAGAACTTCATCCTCATATCCAATCTGAATCTCCCCACCTCCAGCTTTGCTCCATTTCCCCTAGTCCTGGCACTACCTGATAGCCTAAAAAGTCCCTCCACAGCTTTTCTGTAAGCCCCCTTCAGATACTGGAAGGCCACAAGAAGGTCACCTGGGAGTCTCCTCCTCTCCACATGGAACAGCCCCAACTCTTTCAGTCTGTCCTCATAGCAGAGGTGCTGCAGCCCTCTGAGCATCCTCTGATCATCCTCTGATGATATATACAGCATAAGTTGGAGGAGATTAAAAACATTTCAAAAGTGTATTGCAAAATATCTCTGTCATAGAAGCTCAGAGTTTTTTTAACTCTGAGGGAATTCATCGCAAAGCACTTGAGACATTATTTAATTAAAGAATATGAACACAGTTAATTACTGGGAGTTTCTAGGAGCAGATCGCTCAGATAATCACAGAATTGTCAGGGTTGGAAAGGACCTCAAGCATCATCCAGTTTCAACCCCTCTGCCACAGGCAGGGACACCTCACATTAGATCAGGTTTCTTAGAGCCACATCCAGCCTGGCCTTAAAATCTTCCAGGCATGAGGCTTCCACCACCTCCCTGGGCAATCTGTTCCAGTGTCTCACCACCCTCATGGTGAAGGACTTCTTCCTAACATCCAATCTGAATCCTCCCTCCTCTAGCCTGGATCCATTCACCCTAGTCCTGACACCCTAAAAAGTCTGTCCCTAGCTTTCTTGTAGGCACCCTTCAGGCCACAATAAGGTCTCTTGGAGCCTTCTCTTCTCCAAACTGAACAACCCTAACTTGCTCAGCCTGTCCTCATAGGAGAGGTGCTCCAGCCTTCTGATCTCCAAAACACTCTGATACAGTTAACTTTGGGTTAGGATTTTTCCCTTAGATGTAACGTAGGTGGACAGTTCAATTCTGCATCTGCAGATTGTGTGCTAAGCACTTCCTTACTCTCTTCCTCAGCAAACAAAAACTGTGTTCATGTAAACTCATGTCATGTCTGCAACTTGAGCTACCATTTATAGTATCATAGAATCATAGAATCATTCAGGGTTGGAAGGGACCACAAGGATCATCAAGTTCCAAGCCCCCTGCCATGCCCAAGGACACCCAACCCTACATCAGGCTGCCCACAGCCTCATCCAGCCTGGCCTTAAGCACCTCCAGGGACGTGGCCCCAACCACCTCCCTGGGCAACCCATTCCAGGCTCTCACCACTCTCATGATGAACAACTTCCTCCTCACATCCAATCTGAATCTCCTCACCTTCAGCTTTGCTCCATTCCCCCTAGTTCTGGCACTACCTGATAGCCTCAAAAGTCCCTCCCCAGCTTTCTTGTAGGCCCCCTTCACATACTGGAAAGCCCCAAGAAGGTCACCTGGGAGCCTTCTCTTCTCCAGACTGAACAGCCCCAACTCTTTCAGTCTCTCCTCGTAGGAGAGGTGCTGCAGCCTTTTGATCATCCTTGTGGCCCTTCTCTGGACACATTCCAGCATGTCCACATCCCTCTTGTAATAGTGGCTCCAGAACTGGACGCAGTACTCCAGGTTGGTTCTCACCAGAGCTGCAAAACTGGATGCAGTACTCCAGGTTGGGTCTCTCCAGAGCCGAACTTTCATTTCAATCCACGAGAGCAATTTCTCCCTTTCTTGCTTTCTTTCTTCTGTGTTAAAAAAAAAAAAAAAAAGAAAAAAGTGCACGAGGTCTTTTTAATATTTGATCAACGAGATCGTTTTACAGGTTTTAGTTTAAAGGTAACCATAGCACGGACGCATTCATTATTAACTGCCAGGCAGCAGGGGGAGAGCTCCTTGGGAACCCTCCCTGGTTTTTAATATGAGAACGCCTGTCAAGGGAAAAGAGCGCTGATATTGTTGTCAGGTGTGACAAACTGGCCAATGCCATGGGCACCACCCTGGAACAATGCAAGCTGCTCCTCTCCGTGGAAGAGGCGATGCTGAAAAGCAAGGTGAAGGTGGACGGCGAGAGGCTGTCGAGGAAGGTTCGGTTCCGCGTGGCCTCCTCGCACAGTGGGAGGGTGCTGAAGGAGGTCTACGCCGATGGGGAGGCTGCTGACTCTCTGGACTCTGAGTACACCAGCAGCTCGGAGACTGACCAAACCAGCCGGCTGAGCGAGGTGGAAGGGCAGCAGAATGGACACGTAGGGTGCGAGTGTGGTGAGAACGAGAACGAGCAGGACGACCTGCTCATTCTGGTCAGAGCCGCTAAGGAGAGGGGGTTCGGTACAAAGCGAGTCAACATCCTCAGCAAAAATGGCACAGTCAGAGGAGTCAAGCATAAAGTCAGCGCCGGCCAAGCCCTCTTTGACAATTTGGCAAAAGTATTTCAGGTAGGTGGTGTGGGTCTGCTGGTGCTGAGAGCTCTGTGTGGCCACTTGAGCTAAATTTCTAGCTCAGACATGAAAAAAAATAATATTGGAATGCAGAAACTTAGAAGTGGGAGGGTATTGGAGTCTCTGAGTGGAGAGGTGAATATTCCAGGGATAGGCCATAAAATGGCAACATTAATATAATTTCACGGAAGCATCAACGCTTATGTCTGGAAGCACAGTTTGTATCTTCCCCTTGCTGCTTCTGCTGCTTCTGCTGTGTCCGTTGCTGTCTCTCCCCCACTCCTCCCACTGCTTTTCTGGCTGCTGCTGCCTCTCTGCCTCTTGACACCTTTCCTATCTTCCTTAAGGTTATTATACTACAGTAGCAGTTTAGTCTCAAGTTGTGCCAGGGGAGGTGTAGGCTGAATATGAGGAAGAAGTTCTTCCCAGAGAGAGTGATTGGCTTTGAAATGGGCTGCCCAGGGAGGTGGTGGAGTTACCGTCCCTGGAGGTGTTCAAGAAAGCACTGGATGGAGCACTTAGTGCCATGGTCTAGTTGATTGGCTAGGGCTGGGTGATAGGTTGGACGGGATGAGCTTGAAGGTCTCTTCCAATCTGGCTTATTCTATTCTATTCTATTCTATTCTATTCTATTCTATTCTATTCTATTCTATTCTATTCTATTCTATTCTATTCTATTCTATTCTATTCTATTCTATTCTATTCTATTCTATTCTATTCTATTCTATTCTATTCTATTCTATTCCATTCTATTCTATTCTATTCTACATTTAAACTGTACAAAACCACAATTTCACTTTCTCTCTGACTTTCCAAAGTTCTGAGTTGTAGCGAGTTTACTTTACCGAGGGAGGGATCCACTCTAACCCCCCACACCCTGTGTCTGTCCCTTTACAATCCCTGTGTTGTTCCTCTCTTGATGATGATTTCTCAATATCTTGCCTCATTCCTGTCTCTTCCCACTGGCTATCATTGCACAGGAGGGACTCACTGCTCTTCCTGGTTTGCAACAGCTCCCCACCCCAAACTGACTGTCACCTTTTTTTCAAGTCTGACCTCAAGTTTTCCATCTAGAAACGTGCACATTCTGCTTGCCAGCGACCAGGAAAGAAAGCAGAACAGAAGAATTACCCAGGGCTTTATTGGAGAGCTCTTCAGATCCGCTGAACGGGGGATGTGTCATGTTTCCACTCCTGTTATATTAGTTCTAATGAGTCCGTGATCTTACCTGCTGTCCCTTGCATGTAAATATGTATACTTGCAAATGCCATCGTGTTTAATCTGCAAAGTAGCTCCAGCTAGGTGCAGGATGGCAGCAATGGTGGTTTTCCCACATGAAAATTTCAGAGGAGTGAAATCTTAGTCGGAGGTCTCTTTTATTAATGTCTGCTTTCCATTTATTTCGCCGAGGGAGCAGAGTAAGGGTGTTTGAAACAGGATATGCCACAGGCAGAGAAACACGGCCCTCAGAGGGGGAAAAAAACCCCTAAAATCAAGATAAAAGTCCTGAAATATTTAGCTCATATATATATAATTTATCTCTCTGCGCTGTTCAAGCCTTTAAATCATTAATATCCGAACAAAGGAGCAAGGAGTAGGCAGCCAAATTCTTTCTAGAGGTTGTTATAATTCGGAGGTAATGGTGGTACTTAAATTAACCTGTAATTGGCTTCAGGGCATTGCTTTAGAAGCAGTTAGGCAGTTAGGAAGGGTGGGGGAATTTGATGGTGCTGATGACTGCTGTGTACCAAAATGAAAACTTCAGAAGTTCCTGCTGTGAGACGGAGTCGCCTCACGATGCATTTGCAAATCAAATTGTTGGAGCCAGTCCAGAAGAGGCCACCAAGATGCTGGGTGGGGAATGGCTAAGAGCAGCCCTGAGGAAAAGGACCTGGGGATCTGGGGTGAGGAAAAGCTCAAGATGAGGCTGCAGTGTGAGTGCAGCCCAGACAGCAACTGTGTGCTGGGCTGCAGCAAGAGCAGCTGTGGGCAGCAGGGCAAGGGAGGGGATTCTGCCCCTTTGCTCTGCTCTCCTCAGACCCCACCTGCAGCACTGTGTGCAGTTCTGGAGCCCCCAACACAAGAAGGACATGGAACTGTTGGAGAGAGTCCAGAGGAGGGCCACAAAGATGATCAGAGGTCTGCAGCAGCTCTGCTCTGAGGACAAGCTGAGAGAGTTGGGGCTCTGCAGCCTGCAGAAAAGAAGGCTTCCAGGAGACCTTATAGTAGCCTTCCAGTATTTGAAGGGGGCCTACAGGAGGGCTGGGGAGGGACTATTCACAAGGTCTTGTGATGACAGGATGAGGAGTCATGGGTTGAAACTGGCAGACAGGAAATTTAAACAGGATGTTAGGAGGAAGTTCTTCACAGTGGGAGTGGTGAGACACTGGCACAGGTTGCCCAGGGAGGTTGTGGCTCCTCCCTCCCTGGAGGTGTACAAGGCCAGGCTGGATGAGTCCTTGAGTGACCTGTTCTAGTGAGAGTTGTCCCTGCCTATGTCACAGGGGGGTTGGAACTGGATGATCTTTGAGGTCCCTTCCAACCTAACTCATTCTGTGATTCTATGATTTTTTTGCTTCTGAATACACCTCTATGGTGTAACTAAATTCTATCAGTATTTTGGCAATAGTGTTGTTCCTGGAGCAGTTGGATGCTGATACTTTGGGGATAAATTAGCTTTCATTTTTGTTCTCTACAGTACATATCACTCAAGTAGCCTATTTACTTTCAGGCCACCTGCTGAAGAATTTATTCTTGAGTTCACTACTCTGATAAAATTCACAGATTCACAGATTGCATTGGGTTGGAAGTGGCCCTCAGAGGTCACCTTGTCCAACTTTCTTGAAGTCAGGAGACACCTCCAACTAGATCAGATTGCCTGGGGCCACATCAAGTCTGCTCTTGAATGTCTCCAGGGACAGAGCCTCCACTACATCCCTGGGCAACCCATTCGAGTAGTTTACCACTGCCATTGTAAAGAACTTCCTCCTGATGTCCAACCTAAGTCTACTCTGCTCCAGTTTCAAGCCATTGCCCCTCATCCTATCATCACAAGCTCTTCTAAACAGACCCTCCCTAGTCTTCCTGTAGAAATTAAAATGTAGCTCTCAGGTCTCCCTGGAGCCTTCTCTTCTCCAAGCTGAACTGCCCCAATTTTTTCAGCCTGTCTTCACAGCAGAGGTGCTTCAGCCCTCTGAAAACAAGAAGTCCACTTCTTTTACGATGTGAGTTAGGAAGTGTTGCTGGAGCATGCCTGGGTTCTTAGAATCATAGAATCAGTCAGGATTGGAAGGGACCACAAGGATCATCTGGTTCCAATTCCCCTGCCATGGGCAGGGACAACCTACCCTGGATTAGACTGGACAGAGCCTCATCCAGCCTGGCCTTAAACACCTCCAGGGAGGTGCTTCTCTAGCTTTAATCCCAAATACTGACTCAGCTAAATAAAAGTACCCACTTGAAGATACATGTACCTTAACCATTGGCTTTGCCATCTTGCTGCCTGTAATCTCCAGGTTTCTATTTGGAAGTTCTTTAGCTAAGGTTTGTGAAACCTATCATCTTCGAATCTCACCCTATAAAAGGTCACCGCTTCACTTTTACTTGGACAGATTTAGATCGTATTTCACATTGGGATCATGGAATTCTGAATCAGGAGAGAACCAGAGAGGTTGTGGAGTCTCTTCTTCTCTGGAGACTTTCAAGGTTTATGGGCTGTGATCAATGTATCTTGACTTCAGTGAAGATTTTTTTGGTTATTCCTAGAATTTCTTTTATTCCTAGCAGAGTTACAAGCAGAGGCAGCACTCTTTCTCTGGGATATTTTCCTGGCAGAATGTAATGCTTGAGAGGAGTCACATCCATCTGTTTACTTCAGAAAACAATATGCAGCCAAGTCTATGACAGAAGCCCATAATGAAAAATTTTAATTAATGGTTTAAGAAGCGATGAGGATCTTGTACTGAAAATATTGCACAGCAGAAGAAAAGTGTAAAAGTGAAAACAAACTGCACAGCTTTTCAGGCATCACACAATTAAAGCTAAGAGCTCTCTACTGCAGACATTGCAAAGGCCAAAAGGTTTGAAAGCAGATGAGGAAAGTATAAGGGGAAGTGAGTAGCTTCTGCTGAGGCAGGTCTTGAGGGCAGGGATCCATCCAGAGGGACCTGCACAGGTTGCAGAGGTGTGCCCAGGCCAACCTCATCACACTCAAGGCCAAGTGTAAGGTCCTGCAGCTGGGTGGGTGCAATCCCAAGCACAACTCCAGGCTGGGTGGGGAATGACTGAGAGCAGCCCTGAGGAAAAGGCCCTGGGGGTGTGGGCTGAGGAAAAGCTCAAGATGAGGCTGCAGTGTGAGTGCAGCCCAGACAGCAACTGTGTGCTGGGCTGCAGCAAGAGCAGCTGTGGGCAGCAGGGCAAGGGAGGGGATTGTGCCCCTTGGCTCTGCTCTCCTCACACCCCACCTGCAGTACTGTGTGCAGCTCTGGAGCATCCAGCACAAGAAGGACATGGAACTGTTGGAGAGGGTCCAGAGGAGGCCATGGAGATGCTCAGAAGGCTGCAGCAGCTCTGCTATGAGGACAGGCTGAGAAGTTGGGACTCTGCAGCCTGGATAAGAGAAGGCTTTGAGGAGACCTTCCAATATCTGAAGGGGGCCTACAGGAATGCTGGAGAGGGACTATTCACAAGGTCTTGTATTGACAGGATGAGGAGGAATGGGTTTAAACTGGCAGAGGGGAGATTTACACTGGATGTTAGGAGGAAGTTCTGTGCAGTGAGGGTGGTGAGACACTGGAACAGGTTGCCCAGAGAGGTTGTGGCTGCTCCCTCCCTGGAAGTGTTGAAGGCCAGGCTGGATAAGGTTTTGAGCGTCCTGATCTAGTGGGAGGTGTCCCTGCCTATGGCACAGGAGGGTTGGAACTGGATGAGCTTTGAGGTCCCTTCCAACCTAAACCATTCTATGATTCTATGATTCTTTATGGCAGGAAATTTTGGGGGCAGAAAGGCAGGGAAGAGACCAGCCCTACTGATGCCTCAGGGAAACATGGTTTCCATGACAACCCCTCCAGTCTTTCCCCTCCCAGAGGTGGAAGGCACAAGGAGATCGTTGACATAGCAACCACATCTTGTTGGGGGAGTGGGGGGGGGGATGTGCAAGAAGATGTTGCTGTGGCAACATCCCCACAGTCCCTGGCTTGGAGGGGAAGGCAGGAGGCCAGCCTGTGGTCACTGTTGGAGGTAAGGCATGGTCACACATACACCTGGCCTCCACATGCACCTGACCTGGGACCAGAGAGGTGGCTTCCAGCAAGGCTGGCAATGCAGAGGTCAAAGAGTCAGGTACATTTTATTCATGAGAAATGTACACTACTGAAAAGCTTGAATAACAGAAAGGCTCTGGAGCTCCCAGCCTCCCTCTGCTTGAACCTCCCTGGTGTAAGCAGAAATATCTCTTGCCAGAGCACCCAAACTGTTGGTGTCAGCATCTCTGGAGCTGGGACATGACCTGCTAATTGTATCAGAAGCTTGAGCTCCTTCTCTGCATATCCAAAGTGATTGTATCACAGAAACACTCAGGTTGAAAAAGTCCCTCAGGATCACCAAGTCCAACTTTTATCCTTAAACCATATCCTCAAGCACCACATCCAAACAGAATTTAAACACATCCAGGGTTGGTGACTCCACCACCTTCCTGGACAGCCCATTCCAACGCCTGAACACTCTTTCCATGAAAAAAATGTTTCCTACTGTCCAGACTAAACCTCCCCAGTTGCAGCTTGTAGTCTTTTTTTTTTCAGAATGTCACTGGAATCTTTGCTTCCTAACATTTAAAATGCTATTAGAAAGCAAACAGCCACAAGCATTTTCATAGAATCATAGAATCAGTCAGAGTTGGAAGGGACCACAAGGATCATCTAGTGCCAACCCCCCTGCCATGCCCAGGGACATCCCACCGTAGGTTAAACTGGAGAGACCTTCATCCAGCCTTGCCTTAAACATCTCCAGGGATGTGGGCCTGGGCAACTCATTCCAGGGTCTCACCATTCTCATGCTGAAGATCTTCCTCCTCACATCCAATCTGAATCTCCCCACCTCCAGCTTTGCTCCATTCCCCCTACTGTCACTACCTAATAGCCTCAAAAGTCCCTCCTCAACTTTATTGTAGGCCCCCTTCAGATCATGGAAAGCCACAAGAAGGTCACCTGAGAGCCTCCTCTTCTCCAGACTGAATAGCCCCAAGTCTTTCAGCCTGTCCTCATAGGNGATGCTGCAGATAAGCTGAAGATCGGTCAGAAAGATTAGTGGCAGGAAGGAATGAATGGTTTTAGTAATTTTACTCTGAATTAGTTCAAAGGCAGAGAGACAAAGGAAAGAAGCTGGTGAAGTCTGCTCGACCCAGAGCCGACTGAACTGCGCAAGCACACTGGCTTATCTGGATGTTTTGGGAACATTCTAAAACAACCTTCTTTCTTTTCTCAGTCAAAAACTGGGTGAAGGGACACAGAATTTAATTTCTAAAATTCTCCAATTAGCTCAAACGTTGGTTTGAGCTAATTGGAGAATTTTAGAAATTAAAATTCAAACCAACACAGAGATGAACTCCAGCCCTCTAATCATTCTCGTGGCCTTTCTCTGGACATGCTCCAGCATGTCCACATCCCTCATGTAATAATAATTTTCTGTGTTGTCTCATGGAAAGTGGTGGAGAAATGGTTCTGATTTCCTTGAAACGATACTCATGACCAATTTTTATGCCTAGGTCCATCCTTGGGATGGCTTCCAGGTGAGAGAGCAAAAATCCTTGGGTTGTCTGCTACATTGCTCAATACATTTCATGCCAGAGCAGGTTTCCATCCCCACGTGCAATGCAATGGAGCTCAGCCAAAGGTTTTTACACAGCTCTCCCTCCATTTTCACGGTTTCATCATGGGCCCTTTCCTCCATTTCCATACTTACACACCCCACTGGTTTCCCAGCCTCCCCTCAAAGGTCACCTTCTGCTAAATTAGCTACAGATCTTATTCTCAGGCAGGGTTTGCTGATGTCTATAAGGAAAGGGCAGGCATGGTTAACAAACCTGACTAATGCTTTTGTGAACGTTGCTGCAGAGGGGATATGGGTGAGGAGTCGGACATAATGTACTTGGTCTTTGCATTATTTTCCAGCACAGTGTCTCAGGTAGAGCTAACATTAGGTGCTTCAAAGTGCAAGTCAATAGCCTGCCCGAGAAAGATTTAGCTTCTTAATATTTAGAGGGAGAGGTGAGAAAGGATGAAGAATTTGAGTGGAAGCCTGTTAGCAGAAGGAGAGCTTCTGGGGCGGTTAGGTTCATTTTCATCTTTCTTCACTTGTTAGGTGACCTGGAAAATTGAATACACAGCAGGACATGCAGAGATTACCAATCAGGAGGGCTAGATTACAAATCAGGAGGGCTAGCTAATCCCATAGAGAAAATAACACCAAATGGCAGCAGCAAAGAGTGATTCTCTCCCTCTACTCCGCTCTGGTGAGACCCCACCTGGAGTACTGTGTCCAGTTCTGGAGCCTCTATTACAAGAGGGATGTGCACATGCTGAAATTAGAACCATTTCTCTACCAATTTCTATGGTAAAACACAGAAAATTATTATTACAAGAGGGATGTGGACATGCTGGAGCGTGTCCAGAAAAGGACCATGAGCATGATCAGAGGGCTGGAGCTCCTCTACTATGAGGACAGACTGAAAGAGATGGGGCTGCTCAGGCTGGAGAAGAGGAGGCTCCCAGGTGACCTTCTTGGGGCTTTCCAGTATCTGAAGGGGGCCTACAAGAAAGCTGGGGAGGGACTTTTGAGGCTATCAGGTAGTGACAGGACTATGGGGAATGGAGCAAAGGTGGAGGTGGGGAGATTCAGATTGGATGTGAGGAGGAAGTTGTTCATCATGAGAGTGGTGAGAGCCTGGAATGGGTTGCCCAGGGAGGTGGTTGGGGCCACTTCCCTGGAGGTGTTTAATGCCAGGCTGGATGAGGCTGTGGCCAGTCTGATCTAGGGGTAGGGTGTCCTTGGCCATTGCAGGGGGGCTGGAACTGGATGAACCTTGTGACTGATTCTGTGATTCTAAGATTCTGTGATTCTATGATTCTCTGTTTAATGGGATCCTTGAAGGTCATCTTGTCCTACCACCATGCAGTGAGCAGGGACATCCCCAACTAGACCAGGCTGCCCAGGCCCCCATCAAGTTTGGCCTTGATGGCATCCTCCAGGGATGGGGCTTCCATCACATCTCTGGCTGACCTGTTTCACCTCTGAGTTAAAAAAAATACTTTGCTGTCTGACTTTTAAAAGGCACAGGTGTGTTGGTTTGAGCTAATTGGAGAATTTGAGTGAGAAATTAGACTATTGGCTGAGAGAGAGTTAAACATACAGTGTCACTTCACCGAGTTTCACTGAGGACAGAAAAAAAAAAATGTTTTGAGAAATGTTCTCAGAAGATGAGATAGGCAGTGTGCTTGCAGAGGGCCAGTCTGGCTTGGGTCTGTGCTGGCTCCGGCAGCTTTTCTCCTTTGTCTCTCTGCCTTTGAACTAATTCAGAGTTCAATCACTAAAATGACAAATTTCTTCTCCTACCACTAAATCTCTCTGATCTTCAGCTTATCTGCAGCATCAAGAGGTGGTGAGATAAATCTGGGGGAAAGGGGGTAAGGTGGTAGGGGGGTGTGGTTATCCTCTCTTGGGGATTTTGGTCTCTGGGAGGGGTGTGGTGTGTATTACCTTTTTTACTGTATATTTCTGTAAATATCTGTTATATCTTGTAAATATTTGCTTGTATATTTGCATTGCTGTAAATATAAAGCTTCATTTATTAACTTCCAGTGTGTTTTTCTGAGTTTTAGCTGGGGTTTAAAAAGGTGGGGGGGGGGCAGATCACTGCAAACCCGCTACAACAGGTAAGGCACATCTTGACTTTTCAATAAGCTCAGCAACAAACCCATTTATTGTTCCTTCAAGGTAGACTCCATCATGGAAGAAAAAGCCAATCTGTTAGATTTTTATGCTGCCAGTCTGGTCAGGGTGTAGTGGACATCTGCCCAGCCTTCCAGATGGCCTGAAAAATTGTCCTTGCTCTGATGTGTCTTGATCCTTGCAAATGGTGTGTAAATGAGCACACTGTTCTTGTGACACTCAGGTGCAATGCATGGGGCTAAGCAGAGACAAGCCTGGGGACAGTAAACAGTTCTGTTCTGTGTTTGCCTATGCTCAGAGGATATAATAAGCAGGTTGCTTTGCTTCCTGAATCACACCTGCATCTCCAGAGCAGTGGTGTGGTGGTTTAGCACTTATCTGCCCTGCCACACTTTGAAATAACCCAGGCTAGGACTCAGTCAGCTGGAAGTTAAGAAATGAGGCTTTATATTTACAGCTTTGCACAATATACAAGCAGATATTAACAATGTATAACAGATATTTACAGATAGATACAGTGAAAAGGTAATACAGAAATACCACAGCCCTCCCAGAGATCAAAATCCCTAAGAAGGGTTTCTAACCACCCCTACCACCTTCCTCCTTCCCCAATCTTATCTCAACATCTGTTTCATGCAGCAGATAGGTGGAGGTAGATGGGCAAGGGGGGTTAGCATCAGGAAAAAGTTAGTGGAATTATTCAGATTCAGCTACAAGAGGCAGGGAGAAAGAGACATGAAAGAGCTACCAAAATCCAAAGAGGTCTGAAGCAGTGTGACTTATCTGTATTTGGGTTTCAACTCTTAACCATTTTTTTTTCTTTCTCAGCAAAGCTATGAGGGAAGTAGCATCATCAGTGCTTTCCTTTCTCAGCCTATAGCCTAATTTCTCATTCAAATCCTCCAATTAGTTCAAACCAGCACAGCCTGAAAAATTATCCTTGCTCTGATGTGTCTTGATCCTTGCAAACTCTGTGTAAATGAGGACACTGTTCTTGAGACACTCAGATGCAATGCATGGGGCTAAGTAGAGGCAAGCCCGGGGACAGTAAACATTTCTGTTCTGTGTTTACCTAAGCTCCTGCTTCAGAGGATATAATAAGCAGGTTGCTTTTCTTCCTGAATCACACCTGCATCTCCAGAGGAGTGGTGTGGTGGTTTAGCACTTATCTGCCCCCCAACACTTTGAAATAACCCAGGCTAGGACTCAGTCGGCTGGAAGTTAATAAACGAGGCTTTATATTTACAGCTTTGCACAATATACAAACAGATATTTACAATGTAAATCAGATATTTACAGATAGATACAGTAAAAAGGTAATACAGAAACTCCACAGCCCTCCCAGAGATCAAAGCCCCTAAGAGGGGGTTTTAACCACCCCTACCACCTTCCTCCTTCCCCAATCTTATCTCACCATCTGCTTCATGCAGCAGATAGGTGGAGGTAGATGGGCCAGGGGGATTAGCAGCAGGGAAAAAGTTAGTGGAATTATTCAGATTCAGCTACAAGAAGCAGGGAGAGAGACATGAAAGAGCTACCACAGCTGAAAGAGGTCTGAAGCAGTCTGATTTATCTATATTTGGGTTAAAACTCTTAAACAATTTTTTTTCTTTCTCAGTAAAGCTAGGAGAGAAGTAGCATCATCAGTGTTTTCCTCTCTCAGCCTATAGCCTAATTTCTGATTCAAATCCTCCAATTAGTTCAAACCAGCACAGCCTGAAAAATTATCAGAGGCAAGTCCTGCGACAGTAAATGATTCTGTTCTGTGTTTGCCTGTGCTCCTGCTTCAGAGGATATAATACCCAGCTACTTTGCTTCATGAATCACACCTGCACCTCCAGATGAGTGGAAATTGTTATGACAGTAAATTATTATTTCCTTACTGGGTGTCGTGTGTTTAGCACAAGTAATAGATACATAAAATCATAGAAAGGTTTCGATTGGAAGGGACCTCAAAGCTCATCCAGTTCCAAACCACCTGTGCCATAGGCAGGGACACCTCCCACTAGAACAGGTCACTCAAGGCCTCATCCAACCTGGCCTTGAACACCTTCAGGGAGGGAGTAGCCACAAACTCCCTGGGCAACCCATTCCAGTGTCTCACCACCCTCACTCTAAAGAACTTCCTCCTAACATGCAGTTTAAATCTCCCCTCTGCCAGTTTAAACCCATTCCCCCTCATCCTGTCATTACAAGATCTTGTGAATAGTCCCTCTCCAGCATTCCTGTAAGCCCCCTTCAGATACTGGAAGGTTACTATAAGGTCTCCTGGAAGCTTTTTCTTCTCCAGGCTGAAAAACCCCAACTCTCTCACCCTGTCCTCATAGCAGAGCTGCTGCAGCCCTCTCAGCATCTTCGTGGCCCTCCTCCAGACTCTCTCCAACACTTCCATGTCCTTCTTGTGCTGGGGGCTCCAGAACTGCACACAGTACTGCAGGTGGGGTGTGAGGAGAGCAGAGCAAAGGGGCAGAATCCCCTCCCTTGCCCTGCTGCCCACAGCTGCTCTTGCTGCAGCCCAGCACATAGTTGCTGTCTGGGCTGCACTCACACTGCAGCCTCATCTTGAGCTTTTCATCTCCCCACACCTTCAGGGCCTTTTCCTCAGAGCTGCTCTCAGCCATTCCCCACCCAGCCTGGAGTTGTGCTTGGGATTGCTCCCACCCAGGTGCAGGACCTTACACTTGGCCTTGTTGAATGTCCTGAGGTTGGCCTGGACACAGCTCTGCAGCCTGTGCAGCTCCCTCTGGATGGATCCCTGCCCTCTAGCAAGTCGACTGTGCCACACAGCTTGGTGCCACCTGCACACTTGCAAGGGGCTGAGAATTTATCTGTACACATTTTGCACTAGTGGCATGAGCAGTGTGGTTCTGAATGTGTGCACAAGCAGGTGTCCCTGTACTTACACACTTCCTAGCAAGGCTCTTTGTAGTACACTGGAGTCTCAAGCATAATCAAGCTCTGCTAGATGCAAAATGGAAGCAGCAGTGAGGAAAAGATAATTTTGCTCATTGTTGGCACCTTCTTTCTGCTACTGCTAGGAAAAAAAACCCAAAAGCCTTTTAGAAACTGACTGGTACCTAACTGAGTTGTTTTAGGCTTGCCTCAGCTAAGATCTGCTTGCCTGTGAACCTGGATAGAAGTTGTGGTGAGGTGGGTGTTGGTCTGGTCTCCCAAATATCAAGTGACAGGGTGAAAGGAAGTGGCCTCAAGTTGTACCAGGAGAGGTTTAGGTTGGGCATAAGGGAAAATTTCCTTGCTGAGAGGGTTGTCAAGCACTGGCAGAGACTGCCCAGGGAAGTAATTGAATCATCCTCCCTGGAGCTATCCAAAAGTTGTGTAGTTGTGGTGTTTAGGGATATAGCTTAGTGGTGGACTTGGTAGTGTCAAATTTCTATAGAATCATAGAGTGGTTTAGATTGGAAGAGACCTTAAAGAACATCCAGTTCCAACCCCCTGCCATAGGCAGGGACACCTCCCACTAGATCAGGATGCTCAAGACCTCACCCACCCTGGCCTTGAACACCTCCAGGGAGGGAGCAGCCACAACCTCCCTGGGCAACCTGTTCCAGTGCCTCACCACCCTCACTGTGAAGAATTTCTTCCTAACATCCTGTTCAGAAAGAAATTCTGTTGGACTTCATGATCTTGAAGGTCTTTCCAGCCTAAATGATTCTATGACATTAAAGGAATCAAATCCCTTTTATTAATGACAATTTGACTAATGATCTGCCTTGGCCATGTGCCTGAGCATCTTGGTATTGACAGGACATGACAGTTACCTCCTACATATGTCCTATAAAACAGGCATTCCTTTGCCTGTCTCACCTGCAGGGATTGATGCAGTAGGTGTCCTCTGAGCCAGCCTGGTGGATCAGATCCTACACAAACTGTACATAAGCAGATGCTGCCTTGTTACAGATTGTCTGTAACAGGATTGTTACAGGAGCCATTAGTGGGAATAGTACTTCAAATGAGAGTTGCTGGAGCAGGAGTGGAACACAGGGTTCCTGATCCTCAGCTCACCATAAAAAATGTTACTATGCTTCAGCAGCATGCTTGACTTTCCCTTCCCTTCCCTTCCCTTCCCTTCCCTTCCCTTCTTCCCCCTCACCAGCTGTAGAACAAATTCAAACCAGAATCTCAGCTCACCCTTTGCATTGACTACTGTCACCACTTCACACCATTTCAATATCTGCACCAGCATAACCCCATTTTAGATGAAAGTAAAACACAGAAACAACTTGTGGTAGCTAAGCAATATCCTGGCATTAAGCAGTGCCAAGAATTGAACTTGGATTAAANCAGATTCCCTTCCCTTCCCTTCCCTTCCCTTCCCTTCCCTCCCCTCCTCTCCCCTACCCTCCCCGTGCTCTAGTTTACATCCATTGCCTCTTGTCCTATCTCAAGGCACAAGTGAGCAGAGACTGTCCCTGTGTCTTCCTTCCCGACACTCAGCCCTCAGATATATATAAATCTTTATTAAACCCCCTCTCAGTCTTCTCTTCTCCAGACTAAGAAGCCCCAGGTCATGTTACAATGACCCAAAACCAGTATTTTAGTAGTCAACCCAACCCACATCTCTGGAGTCATAGAATGGTTTTGGTTGGAAAGGACCTCAAAGCTCATCCAGTTCCAACCCCCTGCCATAGGCAGAGACACCTCCCACTAGAACAAGTCCCTCAAGGCCTCATCATAGAATCATAGAATGGTTTAGGTTGGAAGAGACCTTAAAGATCATCCTGTTCCAATGATTCTATTATGAACACCCTGACCTCTCTTTTCATGCTGTCTCAATTCTCATTTCGGCAGAAGGCTTTGCTAAGTGGCAGAAATGCAACCAGGATGGAGTTTCAGCATTGTTTGAGGACAGGATATGATATTAGGCTAAGTGTTGTTATTGATTTCCCTTGCTCTGTATGTGTGTGTGTGTGTGTGTGTGTCTGTGAAATGAGAGCCAGGCAAAGGAGCCACTGAAATGCTGCTCCTAAAGAGAAGCAGATAGACAACTCAGTCATCTCAACCTCTGTAGTCATGGTCCTTAATCAGAACAGGTTTCACTCTAGGACGTGATATGGATTCCAGCCCTATCAGAAGAATATTATTACATTAAAAAAAATATGAATATAAGAATAGGAGCATGGGTTGACAAAAAGCTGAAGATGAGGCTGCAGTGTGAGTGCAGCCCAGACAGCAACTGTGTGCTGGGCTGCAGCAAGAGCAGCTGTGGGCAGCAGGGCAAGGGAGGGGATTCTGCCCCTTTGCTCTGCTCTCCTCACACCCCACCTGCAGTACTGTGTGCAGTTCTGGAGCCCCCAGCACAAGAAGGACATGGAAGTGTTGGAGAGTCCAGAGGAGGGCCACAAAAATGATCAGAGGGCTGCAGAAGCTCTGCTATGAGGACAGGCTGAGAGAGTTTGGGCTCTGCAGCCTGGAGAAGAGAAGGCTTTGAGAAGACCTTATAGTAGCCTTCAGTATCTGAAGGGGGCCTACAGAAGGGCTGTGGAGGGACTATTCACAAGATTTTGTTATGACAGGATGAGGGGGAATGGGTTTAAACTGGCAGAGGGGAGATTTAAAAGGGATGTTAGAAACAAGTTCTTTTGAGTGAGGGTGGTGAGACACTGGCACAGGTTGCTCAGGGAGGTTGTGGCTGTTCCCTCCCTGGAGGTGTTGAAGGCCAGGCTGGATGAGGCCTTGAGCATCCTGATCTAGTGTGAGGTGTCCCTGCCTATGGCACAGGGGGGTTGGAACTGGCTGAGCTATGAGGTTTCTTCCAACCTAAACCATTCTATGATTCTATGAATTTCTGGTTTGTCTTAGAAGTAAACATCTTTGGGCCAAGTCCTAAATCAGACTAGAAGCATAAAGCTGCTCACACTCTTCTTGCTAAAAAAAATTGCTCCAGCCACAAGTGTGGTATCTGTGGAATAACTAACTTGGCAGCTACTTTGACTAACAGATTTAGAAGCTGGTGTAGAGCACACAATCTTCTGCAACATTCTCATTTTCAGACATTTTAGTTATTCGGCTTAACAACCCCCCCAAAAAAGCTTACCCCTTAGATTGTATTGTTTTGGTTTTTTGTTTTGTTTTTGGTTTTTTTTTTTTTCCCAGTATGAGAGTCTATAATTGTGCTTGATGAAGATGTATTCTCTTTTGCTTGCACAGAAGTGATGGATGAGTCATCTGTCCACTTTTGCACGTTAAGCCTGGAGGTCACATCAAAGGATATTTCAGGGCAGAGCTGGCCAGCAGTCTGCTGTCTAGGAATTGCATCCTTAATGTCTGGGGATGGAATCTATTGCAGAAGAAAAGGAAGGAAGTAGTCTATGTGTGCAACGCATTTAAATAAATTAAGAGTAAGTCTATAACTCATTGTTAAATACTCAGGGTTTGAGGACGAAGGTACCAAAGAATCATAGAATCAGTCAGGGTTCAAAAAGGATCATCTAGTTAGAAGCCCCCTGCCATGCCCAGGGACACCCTACCCTACATCAGGCTGCCCACAGCCTCAGCCAGCCTGGCTGCAAACACCTCCAGGGATGTGGCCCCAACCACCTCCCTGGGGTAAGACCCCATTCCAGGGTCTTGCCACTCTCATGCTGAACAACTTCCTCATCACATCCAGTCTGAATCTCCCAACCTCCAGCTTTGCTCCATTCCCCCTAGTCTTGTCACTCCCTGACAGCCTCAAAAGTCCCTCCACAGCTTTCTTGTAGACCCCCTTCAGATATTGGAAGACCACAAGAAGATGACCTGGGAGTCTCCTCTTCTCCAGACTCAACAGCCCCAACTCTTTCGTCTGTCCTCACAGCAGAGGTGCTGCAGCCCTCTGAGCATCCTCGTGGCCCTTCTCTGGACACACTCCAGCATGTCCACATCCCTCTTGTAATAGGAGCTCCAGAACTGGATGCAATACTCCAGGTGGGGTCTCACCAGAGCAGAGTTGAAGGGGAGAATTATTCTATCCCAGTTTTGTTCGACATTCCTTGTGAGTTTCAGGATCTCAGTTCATCTCATTCCAGCTTTCACTCACAGGAATGCAGTAAAAAATACAATAAGAGCTACCAAGATGCTCAGGGAGCTGCAGCAGCTCTGCTATGAGGACAGGCTGAGAGAGTTGGGACTCTTCAGCCTGGAGAAGAGAAGGATTCAGACCTTATAGTAGAATCATAGAATGGTTTAGGTTGGAAGACACCTCAAAGATCACCCAGTTCCAACCCCCCTGTGCCATAAGCAGGGACACCTCCCACTTGAAAAGGTCACTCAAGATCTCATCCAGCCTGGCCTTGGACACATCCAGGTAGTCGCGTTTCAACATCTGAAAGGAGTCTACAGGAAGGCTGTGGAGGGACTATTAATAGGGTCTTGTAATGACAGGATGAGGAGTAATGGGTTTAAACTGGCAGAGGGGAGATTTAAATGGGATGTTAGGAAGAAGTTGCTTAGAGTGAGACATTGTACAGATTGCACAGAGAGGTTGTGGCTGCTCCCTCTCTGGCAATGTTCAAGGCCAGTTTGGATGAGGCATTGAGTGACCTGTTCTAGTAGGAGGTGTCCCTGCCTATGGCACAAGGGGTTTGGAAATGGATGAGCTTTGAGGTCCTTTGCAACATAAACCATTCTATGATTCTATAATTCAAGAACATTAGACAGGAAGCTTCATTATCTCTGAAACAGAACTCCAGAGGTTGTTGCAAACCAAACCCAGCCTTGATCTAAATTTTTGCTCTTATTTTATCTCTTAGGAAGGCAAACTTTGTGGAATAGATAGTAGTTCTGAGCTTTCTCTGCTGCTGATTTCAACTCAGAAAGGCAGCTCCTTTCTTCTGTGCTATTGCCTTCTTTAGCTGTCTTCTGAGGGAGGCAAAGCAGCTCTGCGGTACAGGACAGACTGACTAGGGGTGGATTTAGTCCACAGTGAAAGGACAAAATGTCTGCAGATAAAAGAGCAGGAAAATTACATCTGAGCTAAAAGGTAAGAGCTTTCCTGAGCACAGTTTTGTTCTCACTGATGGTCTTTAATGGTAGGAAAAACACCAGTTGCAGCAGCAGTGCAAATAAGAATGAAGTCAGAGACTATTGTGCACCTTATTTCCTTTCTGCTATTGCCTTCTTTAGCTGTTTTCTGAGGGAGGCAAAGTAGTTCTGTTGTATAGAACAGAGTGACTAGGGTGAATTTAGTCCGTGATGAAAGAAGGAAATGTCACAGGATCACAAGCTCACAGGATGTCAGGGGATGGAAGGGACCCAAAGAGATCATCGAGTCCAACCCCATTGCCAGAGCAGGACCAGACAATCTAGCTCAGGTCACACAGGAATGAATCCAGACAGGCCTTGAAAGTCTCCAGAGAAGGAGACTCCACAATTTCTCTGGGCAGCCTGTGCCAGTGCTGTGATACTCACAGTGAAGAAGTTCCCCCTTGTGTTCAGGTGGAACCTGAACCTCCTGTGCTGCAGCTCACGTCCGTTGCTCTTTGTCCTATTCCAGGGAGCAAGTGAGCGGAGCCTGTCCCCCCTACTCCTGGCTCCCAGCTCTCAGAGATTTATAAATATTTATTAAATCCCCTCTCAGTCTTCTCTTCTGCAGACTAAGCAGCCCCAGGTCCCTCAGCCTCTTCTAATCAGGCAGTGCTCCAGTCCCCTCAGCATCCTTGTAGCCCTCCACTGGACACTCTCCAGCAGATCCCTGTCCTTCTTATAGAATCATAGAATCAGTCAGGGTTGGAAGGGACCACAAGGATCATCTAGTTCCAACCCCCCTGCCATGCCCAGGGACACCCTAACCTACATCAGGCTGCCCACAGCCTCATCCAGCCTGGCTGCAAACACCTCCAGGGAAGTGGCCCCAACCACCTCCCTGGGCAACCCATTCCAGGCTCTCATATCTCTCATGCTGAGCAACTTCCTCCTCACATCCAGTCTGAATTTCTCCACCTCCATCTCCCGCTTTGCTCCATTCCCCCTAGTCCTATCACTACCTGACAGCCTCAAAAGTCCCTCCCCAGCTTTCTTGTAGGTCCCCTTCAGATGCTGGAAGGCCACAAGGTCAGCTGGAAGGCCACAAGGTCACCTGGAAGCCTCCTCTTCTCCAAACTGAACAGTCCCAACTCTTTCAGTCTCTCCTCATAGCAGAGGTGCTGCAGACCTCTGAGCATCCTCGTGGCCCTTCTCTGGACACTCTCCAGCATATCCACATCCCTCTTGTAACAGTGGCTCCAGAACTGGATGCAGTACTCCAGGTGGGGTCTCACCAGGGCAGAGTAGAGGTAGAGGAGAACCTCCCTTGAGCTGCAGAAGAACAAACAGCGAATTTTCTTCTGAGCTGAATGCAACTGGTAAGAGCTGTCCTGAGCATCATTTTGTACTTGTCTTTAATGGTAGGGAAAATCACCAGTTGCAGCAGTGGTGCAAATAAGAATGAAGTCATGGAGTGTTGTGCTTGTTTCCTGTGATATTAGAATAGAATAAATCATAGAATGGCTAGGTTGGAAGGGACCTTACAGATCATCTACTCCAACCACCCTGCCATGGACAAGTACAGCTGTCAGCTAGACTTGACTGCTAAAGCAAGCAGTCTCTAGGCTAGACTCTAGCCTAGCCTTGAATACCTTCAGGGAGAAGGCGCCCACAACTATCGTTCCTTCAGTATTTCCAGTGTTTCCACACATCAAATCAAAATTAAAACTACTTTGGATAGTAAGCAGATATAAGTATAGGGACTTTCCTAATACTTGTTTATAAAAATTTTGGGAGTGTCCAGGTTCCTAGATTTCAGAGGGTTTAGAGTGCCTAAGTGCAAAGCACTAGAATGAGCTTCCGATCCAGAATTTGTATCTGCACAGACTATTAAAACCCCCTCAACAATAAAGGGAGAATATTTAAAGCATCATCCACCAAACCACGTATGTGCAGGGTGATGTTAGGAGCTAGCAGCATGGAGTCGAATTTGCGAATTACTTAATGACCTAACAATAAGTACTCTGCTCTTTTTGCAAAGCAGATATTTTATTATAACTTTAAAATTCCATTAAAAATAAGGCCTTTTCAGAGCACCAGAAGAGAGTTTGAGTTATCCAGGAACAGATACTGAGTTTTCCTTGTGTCGTGTCTACCTAATCCTGCTGAGTCCTTAGATCTCTTGCAGCTGTCAGATTTTTCCACCCCTGCTTCTAATTGTCAGTTAATGGTCATTTCGGGTGGTTGAAGAAAATAATAAAGATGTATTATTATACTAATAATACATGTTATATTGTATTTAATTGTATTATCTTTTTTATTTATTTATATATATTTGTTTTTTTTTTTTAATTTATTTATCTATTTATTTATTTATTTATAAGCAGTGCTCCAAAATAGTCTGCTAGTCTTTGGTCTGCTAGTCTATTCTGCTCTGTTGGTTGAGTCTTAGGAGTAAGACCACACAAAGCACAGCTGGGCGTAAAGGGAAGAGCCATGTAGTATCATGAGGAAGATCTCACCAGCCAGCAGTCTCCCCCTCCAATCAGAAATATGATGAATCACATTTGTAAGCTGATCACTAATTAGATCACCGATGGCTTTTAATTAACCAAAGTGTAATTGGTGTTTGGGAGCTATAAAGGGGATGGCTGCATGAGTAAACTGCACCTGGCTGTTTGCATGTGAAGTGGCTTGAGTCAGAGATCCACGTATGGATGATTATTGTGCTGATATTTTTAGCAGCTGTCAGTCTCTCTAGCGGGATTCAGAGCAAATATTTTAGAAAGGATGAGTAAGGGAGCTGGTGAAAGGAGAGAAGAGAAAGAGGGGAAGGGATAGAGAGCTTCTGTGTTATTTTTAAAACCTCATCTGCCTGCCAGAGAGCACTAAACAGTCTTCCAAAGCTGCTGCCAAAGGAAGAAGAAATGGGCCAGAGCAGATATAGTAATTTTCACGACAGCCATTTGCTGCTGATCAACACAAGCCTGTTTGTCTCCAGTATGAAATGTTCTACTGAGCGAAGCAGCAGTGGTTACAGACAGATGGGGCCAGCATGCTCAAAGCAGGACATGCTCAGAGCCCTGCTGTTTGTTTAACTTTTCCAAATGATACTTCAAACACAGTGGTGAGGCACTGGAAGGGTGGCGAGACACTGGCACAGGTTGCCCAGGGAGGTTGTGGCTGCTCCCTCCCTGGAGGAGTTCAAGACCAGGCTGGATGAGACCTTGAGTGTTCTGATCTAGTGGGAGGTGTCCCTGCATATGGCACAGGGGGGTTGGAACTGGATGAGCTTTGAGGTCCCTTCCAATCTAAGCCATTCTATGATTCTATGATTTCAGCATTTTTACTCAATTCTTTTGACAAATTGATCATACAAGGACTGAGATTTTCTTGCAGTCAATCCACATAACTTGCTATGATCTTCACCTGTTCACCTTCAACAAGTTCTGCTCTAGTTCATTTCTGGCCAAAGCCATCCTCACTTGCAACCTTCCAGTATCTGAAGGGGGCCTACAGGAAGGCTGGGGAGGGACTGTTCACAGACTTGTAATGACAGGATGAGGAGGAATGGGTTCAAACTGGNATGAGGAGAAATAGGTTTGGACTGGCAGAGGGGAGATTGAAAGTGGATGTTAGGAGGAAGTTGTTTGTAGTGAGGGTGGTAAGACACTGGCACAGGTTGCCCAGGGAGGTTGTGTCTGCTCCCTCCTTGGAGGTGTTCAAGGCCAGGCTGGATGAGGCCTTGAGTGACCTGATCTAGAGGGAGGTGTCCCTGACTATGGCACAAGGCTTTGGAACTGGATGAGCTTTAAGGTCCTTTCAACTCAACCGTTCTATGATTCTGTGATTCTCTCAGTGTGGTTTTTTTTTAGTAATTCAGGCTGACATAGAATCATAGAATGGTTTAGGTTGGAAGAGACCTTAAAGATCATCCAGTTCCAACCCCCCACCATAGGCAGGGACACCTCCCACTAGATCAGG
>VWZI01008653.1:256102-277083 GCA_013396835.1 Psilopogon haemacephalus | reverse complement strand
TGAACTCCTGAACCACCACAAGACAGAAACACTCAACTAATGTAACCAGCTCACCTACGACCTGTCTTAACCAGACTACCACAGGTAGATTTATGGATGTCAGAGAAGAGTCCAGATACAACTTCTCTGTCTCCAGGTCTCTTCCGCTGAACACAAAGTTTTCAAAGGACTGCATGATGTGAAGGGAGATTCTTGGACAGCTCTTTTCAAACAGCTTGTAGTGACTCATGTGAGCAGCTTGAAGACAAAACTATTTTCAGCAGCTTCTTCTCCTCCAGTTTTCGTGGGCAGTGTTCTTGCACAACAAAGAAATGCTGCTCCTTTCTTGCAAGCTTATGAAACATTTTCTAAGGATCTTCCCAGAGCGTTTTTTTTTTTTTTCTCTCTTTTGCTGTGGGAAGAATTTCTCTGAGATGTTGGTAAATATAGAATCATAGAGTCAGTCAGGGTTGGAATAAACCACAAGGATCATCTAGTTCCAACCTCCCTGCCATGCCCAGGGACACCCTACCCTAGATCAGACTGCACACAGCCTCATCCAGCCCAGCCTTAAACACCTCTAGAGATGTGGCCCCAGCCACCTCCCTGGGCGACCCATTCCAGGCTCTCATCTCTTTCATGCTGAAGAACTTCCTTTTCATGTCCAATCTGAATCTCCCCACCTCCAGCTTTGCTCCGTTCCCCCTAGTCCTGTCACTACATGATAGCCTAAAAAGTCCTTCCCCAGCTTTTTTTGGTAGAATGATAGAATTGTAGAACGGTTTAGGTTGGAAGAGACATCAAAGATCATCCAGTTCCAACCCTCTGCCATACGCAGGGACACCTCCCACTAGATCAGGTTGCTCGAGGTCTCATCCAGCCTGGCCTTGAACACCTCCAGGGAGGGAGCAGCCACAACCTCCCTGGGCAACCCATTCCAGTGTCTCGCCGCCCTCACTGTAAGGAACTTCCTCTTAACATCCCATTTAAATCTCCCCTCTGCCAGTTTAAACCCATTACTCCTTGTTCTGTCATTACAAGACCTTGTGAATAGTCTCTCCCAAGCCCTTCTGTAGGCCCCCTTCAGATACTGGAAGGCCACAATAAGGTCACCTGGGAGTCTCCTCTTCTCCAAGCTGAAGAGCCCCAACTCTTTCAGCCTGTCCTCATAGCAGAGATGCTGCAGCCCTCTGAGCATCCTTGTGGCCCTATATGAAGTAAGAGTCCTGAGGAATGAGCAAGCAAAAGAGAATAAAAAAGCATTAATCACAGTATTGTTTCTTCCTGGGACAACATCAGGCTAGGTCAAAATTGCTCACAGGATTATCTTTTGCTTTTCAAAGGTTTCATTTATTCCTATCTCGTGCAGAATGGCAGAAATAAACTGAATGAGAAATTACTGATAGGCCATCCAAAAGGCTTGATAAATAAAATCCAATTAGGCATGGGCAGATATTGATCTTCTTTTGGCTAATTTGAGCACTGTAACAGATTTTGCCCTGGTTGACTTCTGCAGCATCTTTGTGGAACCCCAGAGTCAGTGGCACACTTGGAGTCAGCAGTCTGACTTTGAAAAGTCTACAGGAGCTGAGGGATAAAGACCATGAAGCCTGGGGAGATAACTTGTTCTCTTGTCTGAACTTGGGTCACCTGAGAGCAGGCTGGAGCCTGGTTGTGTTGGTGTGTGCTGGTAACAAGGACATTGGGAGGTGAGCTCAGCTGTATCATAGAATCATAGAATAGTTTAAGTTGGAAGAGATCTCAAAGATCATCCAGTTCTAACCCCACTGTGCCACAGCAGGGACACCTCCCACTAGATCAGGACACTCAAGACCTCATCCAGCCTGGCCTTGAACCCCTCCAGGGAGGGAGCAGCCACAACCTCCCCAGGCAACCTGTGCCAGTGTCTCGTCACCCTCACTGTGAAGAACTTTCTCCTAACATCCTGTTTCAATCTCCTCTGCCAATTTGAACCCATTCCTCCTCATCCTGTCATTACAAGACCTTGTGAATAGTCTCTCCCCAGATCTCCTGTAGGCCCCTCTCAGATACTGGAAGGTTGCTATAAGGTCTCCTGGAAGCCTTCTCTTCTCCAGGCTGAAAAGCCCCAACTCTCTCAGCCTGTCCTCATAGCAGAGCTGCTCCATCCCTCCGATCATTTTCGTGGCCTCCTCTGGACTCTCTCCAGCAGTTCCATGTCCTTCTTGTGCTGGGGGCTCCAGAACTGCACACAGTACTCCAGGTGTAGTCTTTGTACCTTCTCAATCTGATAGCCAAAGCATAGGAAGAACACAGAGTCAGGGTCACATCCTGCACTATTTTGTGTGCCATTGTAAGTGTATTTTTACTTTTTGTGCTTTGAAATGAAAACACTTTGATAGCCCCTGAATAACAGCCTGTGCCAGAAGATATGTGGAGAAGCCTTCTGTGGCAGAAAAAAAAAAAAAGGGTATGATGTTAAATTGTGCTATTTAAGATGCTGAAAGGGTAAGGACAGACATGTACATGGTGCCAGAGCATGGAGAGGTCTTCTTTTGTGTGCTTTGGGTTATTCTAGTGATTTTAGAAGGGAAGAAACAGCACAAATGTGGCATGCAATATACCATTATGACTTCTGTTGCTTTCATCTGGCATCCCCAAAATTGTTAGACAGCCTGAAAGCACAAATTAATTACAGACATAGCTATAAAGAGACTTGTGGTGGTTTGGCAGTTACCTGCCCCCTCAACCCTTTGATATAACCCAGGCTAGAACTCAGACCGGCTGGAAGTTGGTAAATGAAGCTTTATATTTACAGCAATGCTCAATATACAAGCAGATATTTACAATTTAAAGCAGATATTTACAATATATAACAGATATTTACAGATACATACAGTGAAAAGGTAATACAGAAACACCACAGCCCTCCCAGAGATCAAAAATCCCTAAGAGGGGTTTCTAACCACCCCTACCACCTTTCCCCCCTTCCCCAATCTTATCTCACCATCTGTTGATGCAGCAGATAGGCAAAAGTAGATGAGGCAGGGGGATTAGCAGTAGGAAAAGAAGTTAGTGGAATTATTTGGAATTAGCTACAAAAGGCAGGGAAACGGAGCCATGCAAGGAGCAGCCATAGCCCAGAGATGCCTGAAGCACTCTGACTTATCTATATTTGGGTTACAACTCTGAAAACAATTTTTTTCTTTCTCAGTAAAGCTGTGAGTGAAGTGACATTATGTGTTTTCATCTCTCAGCCTATAGTCTAATTTTCTCATTCAAATCCTCCAATTACTTCAAACCAGCACAATACTATACCAATGTCCTAGGTGTAATGACGACCTGGATCTATATGATGCTGCAGCTGATGGACAGTTTAGAGGATGCTATCAGCAGCAACTGGTGGGGGTTGATGTCTTCTCCAAGGAAACCAGCAACAGAAGGAGGGGACACAGTCTCAAGTTCTGCTGGGAGAGGTATAGGCTGTATGTTAGGAGGAAGTTCTTGCCAGAGAAAGTGATTGGCATTGGAATGGGCTGCCCAGGGAGGTGATGGAGTCACCATCCCTGGAGATGTTCAAGAAAAGCCTGGATGGGGCACTGAGTGCCATGGTCTAGTTGATTGGCTAGGGCTGTGTCATAGGTTGGACTGGATGAGCTTGGAGGTCTCTTGAAAGCTGGCTGATTCAATTCAATTCAATTCAATTCAATTCAATTCAATTCAATTCAATTCAGGGGCCACATCTGTGGAGTTGTTTGCAGCCAGGCTGGCAGAGGCTGTGGGCAGCCTGATGTAGGGTAGGGTGTCCCTGGGCATGGCAGGGGGCTTGGAACTAGATGATCCTTGTGGTCCCTTCCAACCCTGACTCATTCTATGATTCCATGATTCTATGATTCTATCATTCTAAGATTCTATGATTCCATGATTCTAACATTCTATGATTCTATCATTCTATGATTCCATGATTCTAACATTCTATGATTCTATCATTCTATGATTCCATGATTCTATGATTGTATGATTCCATGATTCTAACATTCTATGATTCTATCATTCTATGATTCCATGATTCTATGATTCCATGTTTCCATTATTCCATGATTCCATGATTCTATGATTCCATGATTCCATGATTCTATGACTCAGACACATACTCAGGCAGAATGTCTTATCCATGTTTGTTTCCTTGCTTTTTTTTTTACATCTCAGCAAACCTCTGAGTGAAGCAGACATCACCACTGTTTTCTTTTCACAGCCTATAATCTAATTTTCCTCAGGAAAATATTCCAATTAGCCTCAAACCAGCACACTCATGAATGCTGCATTTACTCTCAGAAGCATCTCAGGCATGGGATTTGTTAGGCATGTAACATGCTCTGGAATCCTGCCTTGGCTGCCTTGGCAGACAGCAGATACCTCTGCCGGGCTGACAGTATCTAATTGCAGAGCCAAGGGGTGCATATTTCAGCTGAACACCCTGGGATGTTGAAAGATGATATTGTGAGACAGAGAAGGGCATATCAGCCGTTGATTTAGGTCACAGGAGGAATTCACCTAGCGCCTGGGTGACATTTGTGGAATGTTACATCCGAACACAGCAAAAAAAAAACCTTAAAAAAAAAAAAAAACTCACTGTGTGATCGAGGTTGGCATTAACATTTCAGCTTTTGACAGAGTACTAGAGCAGCCCATTAATCTTAGAAAAAAAAATTAATCTTGCTTTTGCCAGAACACAATAGCAAATGTAAGCTATAGAGTGGGCTTGGTGGGTTGAATTCTCTTTTTTTTTTTTTTTTGTTTTTTTTGCATTTATTGCTGCCTCTGTTCATAAAATCATAGAATCAGTCAGGGTTGGATGGGACCACAAGGATCATCTAGTTCCAACCCCACTGCCATGCCCAGGGAGACCCTACTCTACATCAGACTGGACAGAGCCTCATTCAGCCTGGCCTTAAATACCTCCCTGGGCAACCCATTCCAGGCTCTCACCACCCTCATGCTCAAGAACTTCCTCCTCACATCCAATCCGAATCTCCCCACTTCCAGCTTTGCTCCATTCCCCCTAGTCCTGTCACTTCCTTGATAGCCTCAAAAGTCCCTCCTCAGCCTTTTTTGTGGCCCCCTTCAGTTACTGGAAGGCCATAATAAGGTCACCTGGGAGCCTCTTCTTCTCCAAACTGAATAGCCCCAACTCTTTCAGTTCAGTTAAATATACCCAGTGTAAATTAGTGGGTGGCAGCACCACTGGGAAAAAAAATATATATAGATAGATAGATATCAATGTAAATAGCTTTTTTTTTTTTTTTTCCACACCAATGAAGTTAAACCACATGTCTGTGCCTTCTATCCCCAGAGAGGATTAAAAAAAAAACCAAACCAACATCCCTTGGCTACTCTCGCAATGTTGCTGTCAGAGTTTGCATTTGTAACCAAATAAAAATGAAGTTTACATCATGAGTATTCCTCTCAGAATCACAGAACTCTTCCTATTTTTGGCTACGGTTCTAGCCTAGGAAGGAGAACCACAAAGCTCAAATATTATTCTGGTGATACACTTCAAGGCTGTGCTGTAGCCAGTACACAGTACAGACTGCGGCCACCTCAATTTGCTACCTGAGTTGGGTAGCAAAATAAGAATCACAGAACCACAGAACCTTAGAGGCTGGAAGGGACCTCCAGAGATCATCTGAGTCCAACATCCCTGCCAAGGCAGGAGTCCCTAGGGTAGTCTGCACAGGAAGGCATCCAGGTGGGTTTGGAAAGTTTCCAGAGAAGGAGACTCCACAACCTCTCTGGGCAACCTGCACAAGGGCTCTGGCACCCTCACTGTGAAGAAATTTCTCCTCATGTTGAGCTGAAACCTTCTATGTTCAAGTTTTAAAATGAGTCTGGATGACGCACTGAGTGCCATAATTTAGTTAATTTAAAGGTATTATAATAGGATAGGATAGCATAGGATAGAATAGAATAGAATAGAATAGAATAGAATAGAACAGAACAGAACAGAATAGAATAGAACTGAATAGAACTGAATAGAACGGTTGGAAGAGACCTCCAAGCTCATCCAGTCCAACCTATCACACACCCCTAGCCAATGGCACTAAGTGCTCCATCCAGGCTTTTCTTGAACACCTCCAGGGACAGTGATTCCACCACCTCCCTGGGCAGCCCATTCTGATGCCAATCACTCTCTCTGGGAAGAACTTCCTCCTAACATCCAGCCTATACCTCCCCTGGCACAATTTCAGATTGTGTCCCCTCATTCTGTTGCTGGTTTGAGAAGGTGATAGGTTGGACTTGATGATCTTGAAGGTCTTTTCCAGCCTGGTTAATTCTGTCAGTTCTCTGATTCTGTATCCATTGCTCCTTGTCTTAATACTGCTGATCATCAAAAAAGAGCTTGGCCCCAGCCAATTGACACCTGCCCCTCAGGTATTTATAGACAATGATCAGATCTCCTCTCAGTCTTCTCTTCTCCAGACTTAAACAGCCCCAGGGATCTCAGTCTCTCTTAGTAAGGGAGATGCTCAAATCCCCCAACCATCCTCTTGGCTCTCCATTGGACTGTCTCACTGCTCTGCTTCTCTGTTTACTTGTTTGCAGCGAAGATCACATAAAAAGGTTTCCATAAAGAAAATATTAGCACTGTTTTATGATCAAGCACTTCATAGCCCAAGGTCATAAATACACTACAAGCATTTTACATACTTACACCAGAAGAAGTAAACCATTGCCTTGGACCGCTTCCCCTGCTCTGAATTTGGCCAGCTCGTAGCTCTGCTGCAAAACAAAAATGCCCACTTTACGAGTTTGGTCCAAAGATAAAGAGCCACTCAAAGCCAGCAAGGCAGACATAAAAATGTCAGAAAAGATACTAAAGACAATCTACAGCCCCGGGAAAGCAATTCCTGACTAAATATGCTGAAGAAGTAACCTGGAATTATTATTCAAATAATTAATTTTACAATTCTCCTCACAAATGGGAGTGTGAGTGATCATCTGCTTAGACTAGGGGAGCTCTTCAGGACCAGGGGAGCAGTGGAGTCAGTAGAGAAACATAAACTCTATTTTGCTGCTGCTCCAGTTTTTGCAGCTGGATCCAGAATCTAATAAAAGGTACAGTGGGGAAGGACTCTACCTAGAAACATCCATGGGAGTTTTATGGTGTCCATAATTCATCTGGCTTCCAGAAGCACTGTAGAAGGACCTGGCTGTTATATTATGCCTTCAGGGCTACTGAGAAGTCTGTTGTTATTGTCATGGCAGTTGCTATATAGAAAAAAAAAAAAAAAAGAAGAAAAAAAATTATCCAACATATATTTTAGGAGTATGGTTCCCAAGCATTACACATTTCTACAACTAAAGATAAGACTGGATGGGGCAATTAGTGCCATGCTCTAGTTGACTGGATAGGGCTTGGTGATAGGTTGGTTTGGATGAGCTTGGAGGCTTCTTCCAACCTGGCTGACTCTATGATTCTATGGTTCTAAGCAGAGTGTGGTCAGCAGATTGAGGGAGGTTCTCCTCCCACTCTACGCTGCACTAGTGACACCACACCTAGAATCCAGCTTTGGGCTACCTGGTTCAAAAGGGACAGGGATCTACTGGAGAGAGTCCAGTGGAGGCCTATGAAGATGATTAAGGGACTGGAGCACTGCCTGATGAGGGGAGGCTGAGAGACCTGCAGCTTTTTGGTCTGGTGAAGAGAAGACTGAGAGGGGGGTCTAATCAATGTTCATAAATACCTGAGGGCAAGGGGGTCAAGAGGGACAGGACAGGCTCTACTCATTTGCTCCCTGTAATAGGACAAGGGACAATGGATGGAGACTACAGCACAACTTCTTTACAGTGAGGGGTACAAAACACTGAAACAGGCTGTCCAGAAAGATTGCAGAGTCTGCTTCTCTGGAGACTTTCAAGACCATACTGGATGCATTCCTGTACGACCTGCACTAGGTGTCATGGTCCTGCTCTGGCAGGGAGGTTGGATTCAATAATCTGTGGAGGTCTCTTCCAACCCGTGATGGTTTGGCAGTTCACTGTCCCCCTACACTTCTGAAATAACCCAGGCTAGACCTAGCTGGCTGGAAGTTAATAAATGAAGCTTTATATTACAGCTTTGCACAATATACAAGCAGATATTTAGTATGTATCACAGATGTTTACAGATATATACAGTAAAATGGTAATATGGAAACACCACAGCCCTCTCAGAGATCAGAGTCCCCAAGAGGGGTTCCCAACCACTCTATCACCTTCCCCCCACCACCCAATCTCATCCCACTACCTGTCTTATGTTCCAGGTAAGCAAGGAATATCGGCCAGGGGTGTTAAGAAGTAGGAAACTGGTTAGTGGAGCTACACACCTAGAAGGCAGAGAGAGAGAGATGCAGCAGCCAGAGTGGCTTAAACAGCTCTGTCTGATCTATGTTTCCACTCTTACTCATATACATCTCAGCAAGCCTATGAGTGGAGTAGACACAATTTTGTTTTCCTTTCTCAGATTATAATCTAATTTCTCTTAAAAAAACCCCTTCCAATTAACCTCCAACAAACACAAAACCCCTAACACCCTGTGATCCAGTAACAGGCTTGAACTGGTGCAACCATTAGTTTTCCTCTCTGGACTGAAGAAAATGGGCAGCTCTTTCTACAGCAATGGGAGTGGAGTGTGTGCCTTGCAGTGATGCAGGTCCTGCTACTGCTGCTGCTCCCTGCTTGACACTCCCAAGATAAACAGGAGCTCCTCAGGTTGATGCAACCTGGAGTACTGTGTGCAGTTCTGGAGCCCCTACCACAAGAAGGACATGGAACTGATGGAGAGGGTCCAGAGGAGGGCCACAAAGATGATCAGAGGGCTGCAGCACCTCTGCTATGAGGACAGGCTACATGAGTTTGGGGCTTTTCAGCCTGGAGAAGAGAAGGCTTCGAGGAGACCTTATAGTAACCTTCCAGTATCTGAAGGAGGCCTACAGGAGGGCTGGGGAGGGACTGTTCACAAGGTCTTGTAATGACAGGACGAGGGGGAATGGGTTCAAACTTGCAGAGGGGAGATTTGAATGGGATGTTAGGAAGAAGTTCTTTGCAGTGAGGGTGGCAAGCCACTGGAACAGGTTTCCCAGGGAGGTTGTGGCTGCTCCCTCCCTGAAGGTGTTCAAGGCCAGATTGGATGAGGTCCTGAGTGACCTGTTCTAGTGGGAGGTGTCCCTGCCTATGACACAGGGGGGTTGGAACTGGATGATCTTTAAGGTCTCTTCTAACCTAAACCATTCTATGATTCTATGATTCAATAGAAGATACTGCCTTTGGGCCCTTGGGGAGATGATAGCATTTATTTCCCTCTGAAACCCTAAATCTCATCTTTGGCAGTCCTTCTACATGAAGATTTTGAAGCACTCTCTTGGCCCATGGAGTCTTCTGGATCTGACACACAAGCTGCCACCTCAGGCTAAATGATTTGCACAAGCTTCAGGTTTCAGTGAGAATCCCACTTACAAGAAGTGTGAGGAAGTGGTCAATGTAAATTGTTCCAAAATATATATATTTCCCCCATCACCACTTTGTCCAACTTCCACAGCCAGAGTAAAGTTTTGTCATGCCCATTAGTCAAAGAATTACCTTCTGCTTACATTCAGTTACTCTTTTCTTTGTGTTAAGTTATATGAGATGATTCAAATTTGAAGTTTCTCAAGCAAAATGGTAAAAGTTCATTTTCTAAGACGTTTCTATTGCCTGTCATTTATTATGCTCTTTTTACTTTTGGCTGCAGTTCTAGCCTAGGAAGGAGAACCACAATGCTCAAATATTATTCTGCTGGTGTACTTCAAGTCTGTGCTGTAGTCAATACAGACTACAGAGTGCAGCTGTCTCAATTTGTTATCTGAGTTGGGTAGCAAAATAAGAATCACAGAATCACAGGACCTTAGATATTGGAAGGGACCTCCAGAGATCATCAAGTCCAACCTCCCAGCCAAGGCAGGATCTCCTAGGGGAATTTGCACAGGAATGCATTGAGGTCAGTTTGGAAAGTCTCCAGAGAAGGAGACTCCACAACCTCTCTGGGCAGCCTGCTCCAGGGTTCTGGAGCACCCTCACTCTAAAGAAGTTTCTCCTCATGTTGAGCTGAAACCTTCTCTGTTCCAGTTTGTAGCTGTTGCTCCTTATCTTATTGTTGCTGGCCACCAAAAAGAGCTTGGCCCCAGCCCCTTGACACCCACCCCTCAGATATTGATAGACATTGATCAGATCTCCACTCAGCCTTGTCTTCTCCAGACTGAACACCTCCAGGTCTCTCTCCATAGGGAAGTGACTCAAGTCCCCTAATCATCCTCATGGCTGTCTGATGGACTCTTTCCAGCAGGTCCCTGTCTCTCCTGAGCTGGGGAACACAAAATTTGACAGAGTATTGCAGGTGTGGTCCCACCTGGGCAGAGCAGAGAAGAAGGACATCCCTAGATGAATCCAGTTTGAATCCATTGTTCTTTGTCTTACTGCTGCAGACCACCAAAAAGAGGTTGGCCTCATCCACTTGACACTCACCCCTCAGATATTTATAGACATTGAGCAGTTCTTTTCGTAGTTTTCTCAAGACCAAACAGCCCCAGGTCAGCACTGATTCCCATTAAGAGAAAATCTGTAAAGCTCTCTGCCTTGATTCTTATATTTAATTACCACTTTGTGCCTCCAGGATGGTGACAGGAAAGATTTGTCTTGGTGTGATGCCATGCTGCAAAGGCAAGTTCAGTGAGAAAACAACTTAGAATCATAGAATCATAGAATGGTTTAGGTTGGAAGAGACCTCAAACATCATGCAGTTCTAACCCCCCTGTGCCATAGGCAGGGACACCTCCCACTAGATCAGGACACTCAAGACCCCATCCAGCCTGGCCTTGAACACCTCCAGGGAGGGAGCAGCCACAACCTCCCTGGGCAACCTGTTCCAGTGCCTCACCACCCTCACTGTGAAGAATTTCTTTCTAACATCCCATTCAAATCTCCCCTCTGCCAGTTTAAACCCATTCCTCCTCATCCTGTCATTACAAGACCTTGTGAACAGTCCCTCCCCAGCCCTCCTGTAGGCCCCCCTCAGATGATGGAAGGCTGCTATAAGGTCTCCTGGAAGCCTTCTCTTCTCCAGGCTGAAAAGCCCCAACTCTCTCAGCCTGTCCTCATAGCAGAGGTTCTCCATCCCTCTGAGCATCTTTGTGGCCCTCCTCTGGACTGGCTCCAGCAGTTCCATGTCCTTCCTGTGCTGGGGGCTCCAGAACTGCACACAGTAATATGTCTCCTAAACTGTCCCTAAATAGGACTAGGGGGAATGGAGCAAAGCTGGAGGTGGGGAGATTCAGATTGGATGTGAGGAGGAAGTTCTTCAGCATGAGAGTGGTGAGAGCCTGGAACAGGTTGCCCAGGTGGGTGGTTGGGGCCACATCCCTGGAGGTGTTTGCAGCCAGGCTGGATGAGGCTGTGGGCAGCCTGATCTAGGGTAGGGTGTCCCTGCCCATGATAAGGGTATTGGAACTGGATGATCCTTGTGGTCCCTTCCAACCCTGACTGATTCTATGATTCTCTAAATAATTGTGTAGCCAATGCCCTTGGTACTGCTTTGCAGGGCAAACGTGAGCATTTCTTCCCTGACGCATCAGGAGAAAAAAAGAAAAGTACAGACATAAAAGGGACTCTCATGAACACCTTCCACTTGATAGCTTTCCAGATCACTTTACAACTCTCCATTTTTCCACCTCTACAGCTGCTTATTTGTATGCTGCAGGGACACCACGGTCCTGATGCTTTGCTAGATAATGACTGTCTGTATCTGTGCTGCCAGCCTCTGGTGTCTGGGAACAAACAGCATTAGAGATTAGAGCTGTGAAGGAACATGAATTTCCAGCCTGTTCAGTGGGTTTGCACTTCAGAAGGTATTTTCACCCCTGCAGAGGAGGAAGCAATGACTGAATGATGTTATCTTTGCAAGGGGTGTTTTAAGGGCTCCTTTTGCTTACTTCTGAGAAGAACGAGCTCCTAGAATCAGAGAATCAGTGAATCAGTGAGGGTTGGAAGGGACCACAAGGATCATCCAGTTCCACTCTCCTGCCATGCCCAGGGACACCCTACCCTACATCAGGCTGCCCACAGCCTCATCCAGCCTGCCAGCAAACACCTCCAGGAATGGGGCCCCAACCACTTCCCTGGGCAACCCATTCCAGGCTCTCACCACTCTCATGCTGAACAACTTCCTCCTCACATCCAGACTGAATCTCCCCACCTCCAGTTTTGCTGGATTAGAGCTGTGAAGGAACCAGAATTTCCAGCCTGTTCAATGGATTTGCACTTCAGAAGGTATTTTCACCCCTGCAGAGGAGGAAGCAATGACTGCATCATGTTATCTTTGCAAGGGGTGTTTTAAGGGCTCCTTCTGCTTACTTCTGAAAAGGATGAGCTCCTAGAATCAGAGAATCAGTGAATCAGTAAGGGTTGGAAGGGACCACAAGGATCATCTAGTTCCAATCCCCCTGCCATGCCCAGGGACACCCTACCCTACATCAGGCTGCCCACAGCCTCATCCAGCCTGCCTGCAAACACCTCCAGGATGGGGCCTCAACGACCTCCGTGGGCAACCCATTCCAGGCTCTCACCACTCTCATGCTGAACAACTTCCTCTTCATATCCAATCTGAATCTCCCCACCTCCAGCTTTGCTGGATTAGAGCTGTGAGGCAACAAGAATTCCCAGTCTGTTCAGTGGGTTTGCACTTCAGAATGTATTTTCACCCCTGCAGAGGGGGAAGCAGTGACTGCACGAAGTTATCTTTGCAAGGGGTGTATTAAGGGCACCTTTTGCTTACGTCTGAAAAAGATGAGCTCCTACAATCAGAGAATCATAAAACCATAGAATACGTGAATCAGTCAGGGTTGGAAAGCACCACAAGGATCATCTAGTTCCAACCCCCCTGCCATGCCCAGGGACACCTTACTCTAGATCAGGCTGCCCACAGCCTCATCCAGCCTGGCTGCAAACACCTCCAGGGATGTGGCCCCAAACACCTCCCTGGGCAACCCATTCCTGGCTCTCACCACTCTCATGCTTCCTCCTCATGTCCAGGCTGGATCTGCCCACCTCCAGCTTTGCTGGATTAGAGCTGTGAAGGAACCAGAATTTCCAGCCTGTTCAATGGGTTTGCACTTCAGAATGCATTTTCACTCCTGTAGAGGGGGAAGCAATGACTGCATCATTTTATCATTGCAAGGGGTGTTTTAAGGGCTCCTCTTGCTTACTTCTGAAAATGACAAGCTCCTAGAATCAGAGAATCATAGAATCATAAAACCATAGAATGGGTGAATCAGTGAATCAGTCAGGGTTGGAAGAGACCACAAGGATCATCTAATTCCAATCCCCTTGCAATGGCCAGGGACACCCTACTCTAGATCAGGCTGCACACAGCCTCAGCCAGCCTGCCTTTAAACACCTCCAGGATGGGTCCTCAACCACCTTCCTGGGCAACCCATTCCAGGCTCTCACCACTCTCATGCTGAACAACTTCCTCCTCACATCAAGGCTGAATCTCCCCACCTCCAGCTTTGCTGGATTAGAGCTGTGAAGGAACCAGAATTTCCAGCCTGTTCAATGGGTTTGCACTTCAGAATGCATTTTCACTCCTGCAGAGGGGGAAGCAGTGACTGCATCATGTTATCTTTGCAAGGGGTGTATTAAGGGCTCCTCTTGCTTCTGAAAACGATGAACTCCTAGAATCAGAGAATCACAGAATGAGTCTGGGTTGGAAGAGACCACAAGGATCATCTAGTTCCAATCCCCCTGCCATGCCCAGGGACACCCTACCTTACATCAGCCTGCCCACAGCCTCATCCAGCTTGGCCTTATACACCCTCAGGGATGGGGTTTCAACCACCTCCCTGGGCAACGTATTCCAGGCTCTCACCACTTTCATGGTGAATCATGAAGGCTGGAAGTGACCTTTAAGATTGAGTCCAACCATAACCCAGTTACCACCACCACCGAATTACATCCTGAAGCATTGCATCTACACACTTCTTGAGCACCTGCAGGGATGGCAACTACACCACCGCCCTGGGCAGCCTATTCCAGTGCCTGACCACTCTTTCAGTAAGGAGGTTTTTCCTAATCAATCTAAACCTCCCCCGGCACAACTCGAGATCATTTCCTCTTGCCCTGTCTCCAGCTGCTTGGGAAAAGAGACCAACACCTGCCTCACCTACCACCTCTTTTCAGGTAGTTGTAGAGATCAGTAAGATCTCCCCTCAGCCACCCAGCAGGGCATGTGTGGTTACTGACAAAGATGTTCAACAGCACTGGGCCCAGCACTGACCCCTGTGGGATGCCACTTGGCACTGGTCTCCAGGTGGACATTGTACCCTTGATCACCACTCTCTGGGTGCCACCATCCAGACAATTCCTCATCCAGTGAGTTGTCCACCCATCAAGTCTGTGTTTTTCCAGTTTGGTGACCAGGATGTCACTTGCTCACACAGAAATTGGACTCTTCAGCTTGGAGAAGAGAAGGCTTTGAGGAGACCTTGTGGTAGCCTTCCAGTATCTAAAAGGGGGCCTAGAAGGGGAGGGACTATTCACAAGGTCATGTAATGACAGAACGAGGAGTAATGGGTTTAAACTGGTGGAGGGGAGATTGAAACTGGTGTTAGGAGGAAGTTGTTTACAGTGAGGGTTGTGAGACACTGGCACAGGTTGCCCAGGGATGTTGTGGAGCACAGAATCACCAAATGTGATCTTTGATCACATTCGGTGACTCTGTGCTCCACAGCCTCCCTGGAGGTGTTCAAGTCCAGGCTGGATGAGGCCTTGAGTGACCTGTTCTATTGGGAGGTGTCCCTGCCTATGGCACAGGGGGGTTGGAATGGGATGAGCTTTGAGGTCCCTTCCACCCTAAACCATTCTATCCAGTTTTGGAGCCCCTATTACAAGAGGGATGTGGACATGCTGGAGCGTGTGCAGAGAAGGGCCACAAGGATGCTCAGAGTGCTGCAGCACCTCTGCTATGAGGACAGACTGAAAGAGTTGGGACTGTTCAGTGTGGAGAAGAGGAGGATCCCAGGTGACCTTCTTCTGGCCTTCCAGTATCTGAAGGGGCCTACAGAAAAGCTGGGGAGGGACTTTCGAGGCTCTCAGGTAGTGCCAGGGCTAAGGGGAATGGAGAAATGCTGGAGGTGGGGAGATTTAGATTGGCTGCGAGGAGGAAGTTCTTCATCATGAGAGTGGTGATAGCCTGGAAGAGGTTGCCCAGGGAGGTGTTTGGAGCCACATCCCTGGAAGTGTTGAAGGCCTGGCAGGATGAGTCTGTGGGCAGCCTGATGTAGGGTAGGGTGTCCCTGGGCATGGCAGGGGGATTGGAACTAGATGATCCCTGTGGTCCTTTCCAACCCTGAACTGATTCTATGATTCCAGGAATTTTACTTGAGCCCACCCCACCCTAAAAATTAGGGATGTGTTAGTCCACTTTGCAGTCACAATCTTGCTCATCTTGGAGGGACCTAAAGTGTTTTAAGCTAATGTTGGTTTATGGATGTGATGCTTACATTAGGCTACTTTCCTTGCTTAAGGGAGGTGGTCAACCACACCTGAGCTAGCAACTTTAGTCTTAGTCTGGGTCCTACCAGACTGTATTTCTGCAAACATGAGTCACTGTTATAACAGAACCAGACATCAACAAAATGGTGATGGTTTATCCACAGTTGGAACTCGACCAGTATCTAAACTACATCTCTGCCTTGAAAATGTTAACTTGAGTCACCATCTCTAAAACGTCCCCAGAAAAAGCTAAAGTTGCATCTTACTTAGCTTTAATCAACTGCCTGAAGTTGGTGGCTGTGAGAATCATAGAATCAGTCAGGGTTGGAAGGGACCACAAGGATCATCTAGTTCCAGCCCCCCCTGCCATGCCCAGGGACACCCTACCCTACATCAGGCTGCCCACAGACTCATCCAGCCTGGCTGCAAACACCTCCAGGGTTGTGTCTCCAAGCACCCCCCCTGGGCAACCCATTCCAGGCTCTCACCACTCTCATGCTGAACAACTTCCTCCTCACATCCAATCTGAATCTCCCCACCTCCAGCTTTGCTCCATTCCCCCTAGTCCTATCACTCCCTGATAGCCTCACAAGTCCCTCCCCAGCTTTTCTGTAGGACCCCTTCAGACACTGGAAGGCCACAATAAGGTCACCTGGGAGCCTCCTCTTCTCCAAACTCAACAGCCCCAACTCTTGAGAACTTGGTTCCTCCCCTTCCATCTTTCCATTTGAAAACAGGTAGAATGTTGGATTAGTTTTTCGTGATGCCTTTTTTTTTTTTTTTTATGGCTTAAATACAATTTGAAATTAAATTACTCAGTGCTTGAAAGCTACTAATGCCTTACTTAATGTAATGGGAAATATCANAATGGAATGGGAAATATCATTTGGTTTTTTTTTTTTTTTTTTTTTTGTCCAGGTATCAACAGTGCCAGAGTTTGGCCGCATAGTAATTTATACTACCAGCCTCCGGGTGGTGAGAAACACTTTTGAACGATGTGAACTGGTCAGAAAGATCTTTCAAAACCACAGAGTGAAGTTTGAAGAAAAGAACATTGCTCTGAACAGCGATTATGGCAAAGAACTTGATGAGAGGTGCAGGAGGGTCTGCGAAGTTCCCTCCCTCCCCGTGGTGTTTATCGATGGCCATTACCTTGGGGTGAGTAAAGCATGAGCCCATCTTGAGTTCTGCTGTCTGAAAGAGTGAAAGATGAACGTCTTGATGGATGGGAGACAGGCTTTGCAGAAAATTGCTTGCAGTGCTGGAATGATGGGGACTAGTCAAAAGTGGAGAGCTCTTTGTGGTACATGCTGCACAGATCTGCACAGTGCTGTTGAACATCTTTGTCAGTGACGTGGGCAGAGGAATCAGTGCAGCCTCAGCAAGTTTGCAGATGGCCCCAAGCTGTGTGGCACAGGAGACTTGCTAGAGGGCAGGGATCCATCCAGAGGGAGCTGCACAGGCTGCAGAGCTGTGCCCAGGCCAACCTCATGATATTCAATAAGGCCAAGTCTAAGGTACTGCACCTGCGTGGGTGCAATCCCAAGCACAACTCCAGGCTGGGTGGGGAATGGCTGAGAGCAGCCCTGAGGAACAGGACCTGGGGGTGTGGGGTGATGCAAAGCTCAAGATGAGGCTGCAGTGTGAGTGCAGCCCAGACAGCAACTGTGTGCTGGGCTGCAGCAAGAGCAGCTGTGGGCAGCAGGGCAAGGGAGGGGATTCTGCCCCTTGGCTCTGCTCTCCTCACACCCCACCTGCAGTACTGTGTGCAGCTCTGGAGCCCCCAGCACAAGAAGGACATGGAACTGTTGGAGAGAGTCCAGAGGAGGGCCATGAAGATGCTCAGAGGGCTGCAGCAGCTCTGCTATGAGGACAGGGTGAGAGAGTTGGGGTTCTTCAGCCTGGAGAAGAGAAGGCTTCCAGGAGACCTTATAGCAACCTTCCAGTATCTGAAGGGGGCTACAGGAGGGCTGGGGAGGGACTATCCTTGTAATGACAGGACGAGGAGGAATGGGTTTAAACTGGCAGAGGGGAGATTTAAACTGGATGTTAGGAGGAAGTTCTTCGCAGTGAGGGTAGTGAGACACTGGAATGGGTTGCCCAGGGAGGTTGTGGCTGCTCCCTCCCTTGAGTTGTTCAAGGCCAGGCTGGATGAGGCCTTGAGCGACCTGATCTAGTGGGAGGTGTCCCTGCCTATGGCACAGGGGGGTTGGAACTGGATGAGCTTTGAGGTCACTTCCAAGATAAACCATTCTATGATTCTATGATCCACACTCATAGGTGTGGTGCTTCGGGAGTTATCCACCATCCCCCCTCCCCACCACACACACACTTTTGAAATCACACAGGCTAGACTCAGCTATCTGGAAGTTAAGGAATGAAGAGCAGATGTGAGGAGGAAGTTCTTCAGCATGAGAGTGGTGAGGCCCTGGAATGGGATGCCCAGGGAGGTGGTTGGGGCCACATCCCTGGAGCTGTTTTCAATCAGGCTGGATGAGGGTGTGGGCATCCTGATATAGGGTAGGGTGTCCCTGCTCATGGCAGGGGAGATGGAACTGGATGATTCTCGTGGTACCTTCCAACCTTGACAGTTCTGTGATTCTATGTTGTAATACCTTAAACTTGCATTGAATTTTAGAGACGTCCAAAAGCTGGGGAGGGACTTTTGAGGCTCTCAGGTAGTGGCAGGACTAGGGGGAATGGAGCAAAGCTGGAGGTGGGGAGATTCAGACTGGATGTGAGGAGGAAGTTGTTCTGCATGAGAGTGGTGAGAGCCTGGAACAGGTTGCCCAGGGGGGTGGTTGTGCCCCCATCCCTGGAGGTGTTTGCAGCCAGGCTGGATGAGGCTGTGGGCAGCCTGATGTAGGGTAGGGTGTCCCTGGGCATGGCAGGGGGGTTGGAACTAGATGATCCTTGTGGTCCCTTCTGACCCTGCCTGATCCTATGACTCTATGATTCTATTTCTTAGAACTGGGGGAATATTTTTTTTTTTTTTAATCAGAGTTTAAGAGGAAAAGATTCTGGAAAGTGACAGAAAGAACAGCTTGAGAGCTCAGGGAAGGTAATTGTCTGGAGCAATAAAGAACCAGCAATTAGCACCAGCAGCAAGGCTGTGATTTGGGAAGGCAAACTATTTTTAACCACAGCAGGGCTGTTGTGTTTGCATTCTTTAGTGCTGCCATTTTCACAAAAGATTTAAGTAACGGAATGAAAGGTAATAAACAGTCAGGCCTAATTGATAGTGGGCCTGAATAAACACTCTAATCTCTTTTCTTCTTACCCTCCCTCCCAGCTCTGCATGTGCTCTGCGTGGGGCAAGGTTTCCCCAAGCAGTGCAACAAATACCTTTGGCAGCACAGGGCTCAGCAGATGCCTGCAGCAACTGCAAAAACACCTGCGGGGAGATTATTAGCAGTGAGTTTTAATTCCCTGCAGGGGATGCTTTGATAAGAAACCCGAGTCTGAGAGCTCTCCAGCCAGCCAGGAGCTGCTGGGTTCAAAAGCAGCTGAAAATTCTGCATGATTTGGACGAAAATTTACTCATTTCGTTATTGTGTTAAAAGTAGAGAGTTATGTGGAATGACTCCAAGAAAATCTCAGTCCTTGAGCGATCAATTTGTCAAAAGAATTCAGTAAAAATGCTGAAATCATAGAATCATAGAATGGTTTAGGTTGGAAAAGACCTCAAGGATCATCCAGTTCCAACCCGCCCTGTGCCATAGGCAGGGACACCTCCCACTAGATCAGGATGCTCAAGACCTCATCCAACCTGGCCTTGAAGCCCTCCAGGGAGGGAGCAGCCACAGCTTCCCTGGGCAACCTGTGCAGTGTCTCACCACCCTCACTGCAAACGACTTCCTCCTAACATCCAGTTTCAACCTCCTCTGCCAATTTGAACCCATTCCTCCTCGTCCTGTCATTACAAGACCTTGTCAATAGTCCCTCCCCAACCTTCCTGTAGGCCCCCTTCAGATACTGGAAGGATACTGTAAGGTCTCCTGGAAGCCTTCTCTTCTCCAGGCTGCAGAGCCCCAACTCTCTCAGCCTGTCCTCAGAGCAGAGCTGCTGCAGCCCTCTGAGCATCTTCGTGGCCCTCCTCTGGACTCTCTCCAGCAGTTCCATGTCCTTCCTTTGTTGAGGGCTCCAGAACTGCACACAGTACTGCAGGTGGAGTCTGAGGAGAGCAGAGTAAAGGGGCAGAATCCCCTCCCTTGCCCTGCTGATAATTCTTGTCTTAATGCAGCCCAGCACACAGTTGCTGTCTGGGCTGTGTGTGCACACTGTTGGCTCATGTTGAGCTTCTCATCCACCCAGACCCCCAGGTCCTTTTCCTCAGAGCTGCTCTCCAGCCACTCACCACCCAGCCTGGAGTTGTGCGTGGGATCGCACCCACTCAGGTGCACTATTTCATGGCATTTTTAGTCTCTTCACATGGATTCATAAGAGAGGTTGGCAGCCATTCATTTAAGAAGAGAAACATGGGAGGGAAGGCACTTAGCCTATTGAGAAGGTCTGCCAAGAAGCCTTGGCCCCCAGTGCCTGGTGGATGTGGCATCTGAAGATGTCAACGCACCAGTGACTCCAGAGGCAGTAAGTTGGCTGGAACCTGTGCTGGGCTCATGCTTCTTTATAATGCAACCAAGAGCTAATTAAAGGATTTGGTCTCACTGGTAGCAGTGGACGGTTTTATAATGCCTTTCATGATAATTATCTGCTGATATGCAAATGCAGTGCAGAAACTCAGAAGCCTGGTGAGCCAGTAAATTAATCATTCAATGGGTTTTTTTCTCCCTCTGTCTGTCTCTTTTCTTATAATTTTGAATATTTACTTCCAGGCCAGTGCCTTCCTGAAGGAGTTGGCAGGTAGCAATAGAAAGGAGAATATTGAGCCATGCACCTTTCAATGAATCATAAGGAGAAGAAAAGAAAAAAACAACAAAAACGTCGAATAACCCAAAAAACAATGCAAGCCACCCCTAAATGAGCATCCTGAAAGGAGACAAGATGATTTTTATAGAGCCAAGACAAGGGTTAATGGGTTTAAACTGGAAAAGGGGAGAATTAAACAGGATGTTAGGAAGAAGTTCTTCACAGTGAGAGTGATGAGACACTGGAACATGTTTCCCAAGGAGGTTGTGGCTGTTACCTCCTTGGAGGTGTTGAAGGCCAGGTTGGATGAGGCCTTGAGTGACCTGTTCTAGTGGGAGGTGTCCCTGCCTATGGCACAGGGGGTTTGGAACTGGATGAGCTTTGAAGTCCCTTCCAATCTAAACCATTCTATGATTCTATGATTGCATAAATAGAACAGAATGGAATGGAACAGAATAGAATAGAATAAAGTAGAAGAGAATATAATGGAATGGAATAAAATAGAATGGAATGGAATGGAATGGAATAGAATAGAATAGAATAGAATAGAATAGAATAGAATAGAATAGAATAGAATAGAATAGAATAGAATA
>VWZI01008653.1:212770-228225 GCA_013396835.1 Psilopogon haemacephalus | reverse complement strand
GATGAAAAGCTGAAGATGAGGCTGCAGTGTGAGTGCAGCCCAGAGAGCAACTGTGTGCTGGGCTGCAGCAAGAGCAGCTGTGGGCAGCAGGGCAAGGGAGGGGATTCTGCCCCTTTGCTCTGCTCTCCTCACACCTCACCTGCAGTACTGTGTGCAGTTCTGGAGCCCCCAGCACAAGAAGGACATGGAACTGTTGGAGGCAGTCCAGAGGAGGCCATGAAGATGTTCAGAGGGCTGCAGCAGCTCTGCTATGAGGACAGGCTGAGGGGGTTGGGGGTCTGCAGCCTTGAGAAGAGAAGGCTTCCAGGAGACCTTATAGTAGCCTTCCAGTATCTGAAAGGGACATACAGGAGGGCTGGGGAGGGACTATTGACAAGGTCTTGTAATGACAGGATGAGGGGGAATGGGTTCAAACTGGCAGAGGGGAGGTTTAAATGGGATGTTAGGAAGAAGTTCTTCACAGTGAGGGTGGTGAGACACTGGCACAGGTTGCCCAGGGAGCTTGTGGCTGCTCCCTCTCTGGAGTTGTTCAATGCCAGGTTGGATGAATCCTTGAGCGACCTGTCCTAGTGGGAGGTGTCCCTGCCTATGGCACAGGGGACCTGAAACTGGCTGATCTTTGAGGTCCCTTGCAACCTAAACCATTCCATGATTCTGTGATTCTATGATTTTACTGACCTGACTTTTACAGTTTTCTTGACTAATGCATATTGAAGGCCCTTCAAGTACTTTTCCACCTATTGCACATGTCTTATTGCATTAAGATTAATTTTATTCACTTAGCCTGGGATACATTATATGACCATGAAAGCATCCAACGGGAAACATTTATGCCCTAAATAATTTACTGCAAAGAAGAAGAATTCAAATTGCTTAGCTTGCTTTAAATAATTTAGAGATGATAGAAAAGGACATTGGAGCCCAGCAATAATTTGAAGTGGAAGAATTGCTAGAAACAAATCTTTATGTTTAATCCTGCTTCTTTTTCTTCTTGCATTAATTTGCTTAGGAGTGATGAATTAGGAAATAATTGCATTAGAAGGCTTTGGGAAAAAAAAGTAGACAACTTGAAGTTTAAGCTTCTTCTAGCTTATCAGCCCTGCTTTGTTAAATGAGTTAAATGATTTATGAAATCCAATGAGTTTCCCACTCAAGATAAGCCACACCACACTACGACATATATTGTCCAGTCTCACTTTGAGGACTTATACTTCTTCCACTGGTGGAAAGATCATCTTATTGCAACCAAAGATTTATTTAAAAGCCACCCCCTAATCAGACATTAAGTCCAACAAAAATTGATATCTTTTAGTGACCTGAAATTTCCAAGCTTGTAGGAGAATTATGCTTCAAGGCAGCTGACTGTTATATTTTGATTTGGAGATGAAAAACCAAACACTGCTGTGACTGCACAAGGGTTGTAGGATCATTCTGAAGAGGGGACTGCAAGTTGATCTTCTTATTATTGATCATGATCTGTTCAAGGTAATGATCAACAGAAAGTCATCAAATGTCATCATTTAGATGTGAGTGCTCCTCAAGCTATCCCTTTAAAGAGGCAATTTAGAATAGAATGGAATGCAATGGAATAGAATAGAACAGAATAGAATGGAATAGAACAGAATAGAATAGGTTAGAATAGAAAGTCATCATTTAAATGAGTGCTCCTCAAGTTTTCCCTTAAAAGAGGCAATTTAGGATAGAATAGAATAGAGTAGAATAGAATAGAAAGACATAATTTAAATGTGAGTGCTCCTCAAGTTATCCCTTAAAAGAGGCAACTTAGAATAGAATAGAATAGAATAGAATAGAATAGAATAGAATAGAATAGAATAGAATAAAAAGTCATAATTTAAATGTGAGTGCTCCTCAAGTTATCCATTAAAAGAAGCAATGTAGAATAGAATAGAATAGAATAGAATAGAATAGAATAGAATAGAATAGAATAGAATAGAATAGAATAGAATAGAATAGAATAAAGCCAGGTTGGAAGAGATCTCCAAGATCATCCAGTCCAACCTAGCACCCAGCCCTAGCCAATGGCACTAAGTGCCCCACCCAGGCTTTTCTTGAACACCTCCAGGGATGATGACTCCACCATCTCCCTTCTTGTCTGTCACATAAGGGAGAAATTCCTCTCTGATCTCAAGTCAGGTAAGCTATGAGTGAATGAGGATGACAAATCTACAAAGCATCACCTAAATCCAAGAACTCAGTCTCTGAGCTAAATCCCAGTATCTTCTATTTCTTATTGGGACCCTGCCTCTGATTTAAGTCAATGTCTAAAAAGTTGAAGAACATCTAAATTCTGTCTTACACCCAAAGGCCATATGCACACTACTTTTCCCCATCATGTGGCATTCAGGTAGCTGAAGGGGGCTACAATAAAGCTGGGGAGAGACTTTTTAGGCTATCAGGGAGTGACAGGACTAGGGGGAATGGAGCAAAGCTGGAAGTGGGGAGATTCAGATTGGATGTGAGGAGGAAGTTGTTCATCATGAAAGTGGTGAGAGCCTGGAAGAGGTTGCCCAGGGAGGTGGTTGGGGCCGCATCCCTGGAGGTGTTTAAGATCAGGCTGGATGAGGCTGTGGGCAGGCTGATGTAGGGCAGGGTGTCCCTGGGCATGGCAGGGAGGTTGGAACTAGGTGATCCTTGTGGTGTCTTCCAACCCTGACTCATTCTATGATTCTATGCTTCTATGTGACATGTGGGAATAGCAGAGAATAGGAAAACACAGCAACAGCAGAACACTGATGTTGTGCTACAGCAAAAAAGAAATAAAAAGCTTCCAAATCTGTGGGCTGATAGATTTATACCAAACCTTATGCATCAGTAGAGCTGCACTGCCAGCGAGTGTGCTTTATACTGCCTCAAGGATCTAATCAGAGAGGCAGGACATAAGATCAATACCTCAGTCTGCAACATTAAAGGACTCAGCAAATCTTGCCTCTTTTTTTTCTTTTTTTCTTTTTTTTTTCTTTTTTTGTAAAATATAAATAGCAGCACAAAAATAATGAACAGTCATAATTACTTTCATATTTGAGCTACTACAATAATTGCCTTGAGTATTATGGGGAAATGCTGAAGGTGCTGCTGCCTCTCATTACAGCTTGATTGTAATAGCTGCTGCTAAGTTTTGCTCCTCATCATAATCACAGAATAAAATTTACTAGAATGCTATCATTGAGCAGAATAGTACTCTTAAATGTAAGGAGAAAATTATTATTATTAGAATCATAGAATCAGTCAGGGTTGGAAGGGACCACAAGCATCATCTATTTCCAACCCCTCTGCCATGCACAGGGACACCCTACCGTAGATCAGGCTGCCCACAGCCTCATCCAGCCTGGCTGCAAACACCTCCAGGGAAGTGGCCCCAACAACCTCCATGGGCAACCCATTCCAGGGCCTCACCACTCTCATGCTGAAAAAATTCCTCCTCATATCCAAAGAACTTCCTCCTCACACCCATATTCTTTCCCTCCATCAGTTAGGTTCTCAGGGAGAGCAGAACAACAAAAGCAATATGTCATAGAATCATAGAATCATAGAATCATACAACGGTTTAGGTTGGAAGAGACCTCAAAGATCATCCTGTTCCAACCCCCCCTGTGCCATAGGCAGGGACACCTCCCACTAGAACAGGTCGCTCAAAGACCTTATCCAGACTCGCTTTGAACACATCCAGGGAGGGAGCAGCCACAACCTCCCTGGGCAACCTGTTCCAGTGTCTCACTACACTCACTGCAAAGAACTTCCTCCTAACATCCCATTCAAATCTCCCCTCCGCCAATTTGAACCCATTCTTCCTCATGCTGTCATTACAAGACCTTATGAATAGTCCCTCCCCAGCCCTCCTGTAGCCCCCTTCAGATACTGGTAGGCTGCCATAAGGTCTCCTAGAAGCCTTCTCTTCTCCAGGCTGAAAAGCCCCAGCTCTCTCAGCCTGTCCTCATAACAGAGGTGCTCCATCCCTCTGAGCATCTTTGTGGCCCTCCTCTGGACTCTCTTCAGCAGTTTCATGTCCTTCCTGTGCTTGGGGTCACCAGAACTGCACACAGTACTCCAGGTGGGGTCTAAGGAGAGCAGAGTAAAGGGGCAGAATCCCCTCCCTTGCCCTGCTGGTAATGCTCTTAATGCAGCCCAGGACACGGTTGGCTGTCTGAGCTGCATGTGCACACTGTTGGCTCTTGTCACCAGTTTGGGACATAATGGTCCTAAATTGACCAGGCTTTTCTCACACTCTCAACCAAATGTTCACATCTTGTATCAAGGGAAAGTTAACGATAAAAAAAAATCCTCTCCTCTATTTATAGCCACCATGTCTGATCTTCCAGGACAGCAATAGGGCTGAAAAGAGCCTGTACTGTTTCTCCACATTGATTCTCCACTATGATGGTAGTAAGTCTTCCCTACTGCAACCTCTTCTTGCAGAGCATCTGATGCTCCATAACACCAAATATGTCATGATGCACTTTATGCTTACCTTCAGCCAACTTCGTATATCTACTTATTACAGGATTTATAGCCACAAATCCTATTGTCCTGTCTTGAGGATTTTCTACCAGGTCTCTTTGCTGTGCTACAACTTCAGTTTGGAGAAGAGGAGGCTCCCAGGTGACCTTATTGTGTCCTTCCAGTATCTGAAGGGGGCCTACAGAAAAGCTGGGTAGGGAGTTTTCAGGCGATCAGGTAGTGAGAGGACTAGGAGGAATGGAGCAAAGCTGGAGGTGGGGAGATTCAGACTGGATGTGAGGAGGAAGTTGTTCATCATGAGAGTGGTGAGAGCCTGGAACGGGTTTCCCAGGGAGGTGTTTGGGGCCACATCCCTGGAGGTGTTTGCAGCCAGGCTGGATGAGGCTGTGGGCAGCCTGATCTAGGGTAGGGTGTCCCTGGGCATGGCAGTGGGGGTTGGAACTAGATGATCCTTGTGGTTCCTTCCAAACCTGACTGATTCTATGATTCTAACTCATGGTCCAGAACATCTTGCTATACCAGGACGTGGTTTGAGAATTTGATCTCAGATTCACTCTTTCATTTTTTCTCCCTCAAACAGTTTATCTTCTCTTAATAGAGGTAGTTTATTCCACCCTGCTCTCCTAAATCCTCGTCTGGTGTCAGCCTCTGACTTCCACTCCTCCTGACAGCCAGCTTGAGTAGCTTTTAACCTCTTGTAACCAACTGTCTTCATCCAACATACACCTGCATAAAAACCAACATTCTCTCTTTCTCTTTCTCTTTCTCTTTCTCTTTCTCTTTCTCTTTCTCTTTCTCTTTCTCTTTCTCTTTCTCTTTCTCTTTCTCTTTCTCTTTCTCTTTCTTTCTCTTTCTCTCTCTTTATTTTTTTCTCTTCTCTTTCTCTTTGTCTCTTTGTCTTTTTCTATTTCTTTCTCTTTCTCTCTCTTTCTCTATCTCTCTTTCACCTTCTCTCTCTTTCCCTCATTCTCGCTTTCCCTCTATCTCTCTTTCCCTCTCTCTCTCTCTCTCCCTCTCTCTCTCTCTACATAAAGTTTTTTTTAAAATTGATGACACAGTGAGCTTAACTTCCATGAATTTTACTAAATCCCCACAGAATTTTTTTTTCTCCCAACATGGCATTTCATTCTGATAATAACAATAATAAGAATAATTACAAATTGACAAAGAAATCCTTGGATTTGTATCTGGAAGCATTTCATAATCAGCACAGGAAATGTGAATGGTAACTGAAGTTAAATCTCACTTCCCTGTTTTAAGACCCCTGCTTGTCTCACCGAGGGAGAGGAAATTAATCTGAATCTCCAGACAAAAGGAGTCTTTGGTGATGCTGAGATTCATGAAGGTGTTTTCAGGCAGAGTTTGAAATACACTAAGGCTTCTGCCCCTTAAAAAAATTCTTTGAAGTATTTCCTTTCAATATAATTCCCCCCCCCTAAAGCTTTATATCTGAAAAATGAACACTTTCTGACTTTGCTTCTTTTCTCCTTTGGATGCCCCAGTATGATTGAATTGTTGAACAGCTATAACACATCAGTTTTAATTTTTAACATTTGATAGTGTACAAAAACTAATCTCATTGCAAAGCAAATTAAAAAAAGTTGGCCTTTCCGATGTTAATTTGCCACCTAACACTGAGGAGCAGAGCCACCAATTCATCACTGCTCACTAGAGACATCAATAGTGACACAGAATCATAGAATCATAAAATCATGGGATCATAGAAAGGTCTGGATTGGAAGGGACCTCTGATGGTCATCTAGTGCAACTCCCCCAACAGTCAGCAGGGACATCCTCAACTAAATCAGGTTGCCCAGAGCCATCTCGAACCTCACCATGAATAGCTCCAGGGATGGGGTCCCAACCACCTCCCTGGGCAACCTGTTGCAGTGTTCCACTATCCTCATGGTAAAGAACTAGTTCCTGACATCCAAAGAACCTGGTCCTAACATCCAAAACATGTTGGTNTTATCTGACACTAAATTACAATGAATGTTTTCAGCAAAAAGAGTGTTTTGACATGAGTCCAGAGGAGGGCAATGAAGGTGCTGAGAGGGCTGCAGCACCTCTGCTATGAGGACAGGCAGAGAGAGTTGGGGCTTTTCAGCCTGCAGAAGAGAAGGCTTCCAGGAGACATTATAGTAGCCTTCCAATATCTGAAGGGGGCCTACAGGAGGGCTGGGGAGGGACTATTGACAAGGTCTTGTAATGACAGGACGAGGAGTAATGGGTTTAAAGTGCCAGAGGGGAGATTTAAACTGGATGTTAGGAGGAAGTTCTTCACAGTGAGGGTGGTGAGACACTGGCACAGGTTGCCCAGAGAGGTTGTGGCTGCTCCCTCCCTGGAGGTGTTCAAGGCCAGCTTGGATGAGTCCTTGAGCGACCTGATCTAGTGGAAGGTGTCCCTGCCTGTGGCAAGAGGTTGGAACTGAACCTTCCAACCTAAACCATTCTATGATTCTGTGTTTCTATGATTCTATGATAGCTCCAAGGGATCCTATCACTCCTGTATGATTACGGATTTATGTTTCATCCTAAATGAGGTCGCTACCAGTTATTTTGTACTTAGTGATGTTTTTCTTCACCCTTCCTCTACTCTGCAGTTGAAACTGGATGCAAATATTTTGTCTCTCTTGCATAGAGATATAATTTTTTTTTTTTTTTTAAAGTACTGCTTCTATTGACCGAACACTGGAAAATGTCTTATCCCTGAAGGACCTCTATTACCTTAATTGCAAGGGAAGGAGCTCAGTGGTGACTCACTCATTAGCTGGATACTGCTTCTAATTGATAGAAAAATAACACCCACCTTTCATGGATGGAGTAGTTTATGTGTTTTTCTATTAAATGAAGTCAACCAAATTAAGATTATTAACCAACTACATTTTACCCTCCTACTCTCGTGCACTTTTGTTCAAGACCTTGAGATATGTGCAGTCTGTTCAGAATGTTCTCTACCATTTGAAGGGAGATTATGAACAAAATAGAAGCATTAATTACCACAACTGACACCAGTTATGTGTGCTGCAAAAGCACACAGCTGAAAACGAAACTCGGGATAATAAGGCTTCATCTCCCTTCCTTTCTTTCTGAAACCTTTATCCTCATTGTCCTCAGCAATTTGCTTTGCTCCTCTCACAATTCTTCGTGGCATTCTTATTTTTATTGCCAAGTAAGATCAGAGCTGTGTTTGGAAGCACCTTTTCCTGGCACAGTATTTATGACCTGCCCTAGAGTTCACCAGAACAAATCCGTTATTCTAACAGCCAAACAGTCAATATCATTGGGAGTGCAAATAATTTCTATTAACTTGGATCCTAGAGTACAAAATAGAATGCAGTAGTAATTGCATGGCCAGCAGGGCAAGGGAGGGGATTCTCCCCCTTTACTCTGCTCTCGTCAAACCCCACCTGGAGTACTGTGTGCAGTTCTGGAGCCCCCAGCACAGGAAGAACATGAAACTGCTGGAGAGAGTCCAGAGGAGAGCCATGAAAATGATCAGGGAGATGGAGCACCTCTGCTATGAGGACAGGCTGAGGGAGTTGGGGCTTTTCAGCCTGCAGAAGAGAAGGCTTCCAGGAGACCTTATAGCATCCTTCTAGTATCTGAAGGGGGCCTACAGCAAGGCTGGGGAGGGACTGTTCACAAGGTCTTGTAATGANTCAGACCCCACCTGGAGTACTGTGTGCAGTTCTGGAGCCCCCAGCACAGGAAGAACATGAAACTGCTGGAGAGAGTCCAGAGGAGAGCCATGAAAATGATCAGGGAGATGGAGCACCTCTGCTATGAGGACAGGCTGAGGGAGTTGGGGCTTTTCAGCCTGCAGAAGAGAAGGCTTCCAGGAGACCTTATAGCATCCTTCTAGTATCTGAAGGGGGCCTACAGCAAGGCTGGGGAGGGACTGTTCACAAGGTCTTGTAATGACAGGACGAGGGGGAACGGATTCAAACTGGCAGAGGGGAGATTTAAACTGGATGTTAGGAGGGAGTTCTTTGCAGTGAGGGTGGTGAGACACTGGCACAGGTTGCCCAGGGAGGTTGTGGCTGCTCCCTCCCTGGATGTGTTCAAGGCCAGGCTGGATGAGGCCTTGAGCGACCTGATCTAGTGGGAGGTGTCCCTGCCTATGGCACAGGGGGGTTGGAACTGGATGATCTTTGAGGTCTCTTCCAACCTAAACCATTCTGTGATTCTATGATTCTATCTATGTCTTTGTATCACTCTAAATCTATGTACTTTTGTCTATCTACCTACCTATCTTGCCTCTATCTACCTACCTATTTTATCTAACTCTCTATCTATCTATCTATCTATCTATCTATCTATTTCTATCTTTGTATCTCTCTGTCTATCTATATATCTATCTGTCTACCTACCTATCTCTCTATCTATCCACCTACCTATTTTAGCTATCTATGTATCTATTTATGTATGCATGTATGTATGTATGTATGTATCTATCTATCTATCTATCTATTTATCTGTCTATCTATCATCTATCTATCTTTGTATCTTTCTGTCTCTCTACCTATATAATTATCTGTTTGTCTATCTCCCTATCTCTCTATCTATCCACCTACCTATCTTATCTACCTACCGACCTACCTACCTACCTCTGTCTGTCTCTCTCTCTCTATCTGTCTCTATCTTTGTATCTCTCTATGTCTATCTATGTATCTCTGTCTATCTGTATATCTCTCTCTCTCTCTCTCTCTATCTATCTATCTATCTATCTATCTATCTATCTATCTATCTATCTACCTCTTTGTATCTCTCTGTCTTTGTCTATGTATGTTTGTCTATCTACCTGTCTCTCTCTATCTACCTACCTATCTATCATCTCTCTCTCTCTCTCTCTACCTACCTACCTTATCTATCTATCATCTTTAAATAACAGTTAGGTTCTCTGACTTCTGCTCCAATAATTTTAGATACTATAACTTGTAAATAACACCTGAATTTAAGTACTCTTTTAACTTTTGGGAAAATTCATCTATTTTGAGGTATTTTGGGTATCTTCGATTCATCTCTGATTTCTACTCTGTCAATTGCAAATAAGCAAAGTTTGTGCATCCTGTTTAAATGTTATATTGTGTAAGAGTTAAGTAGCTAAGGATTTGATTCTATTCTATTCTATTCTATTCTATTCTATTCTATTCTATTCTATTCTATTCTATTCTATTCTATTCTATTCTATTCTATTCTATTCTATTCCATTCCATTCCATTCCATTTCATTACTGGAATCAGACTGTCCCAGTGTGAGTGAATGCAACTGTAATTCTTTCCTTTAGAATGAGTTGTTGTTTTTTTTTTTTTTAATAGCAGGGAAAATGAACCCAATTAAACCTATCAGAGCCGTCTAAGAAATGGAAATTACCGTCTCAGACCAAAGTCAATGACCATATCCCTCATTCAAGAAAAGCCTGGATGGAGCACTTGGTGCCGTTGGATAGGGCTGGGTGATAGGTTGGACTGGATGATCTTGGAGGTCTCTTCCAACCTGGCTTATTCTGTTCTGTTCTGTTCTGTTCTGTTCTGTTCTGTTCTGTTCTGTTCTGTTCTGTTCTGTTCTGTTCTGTTCTGTTCTATTCTATTCTATTCTATTCTATTCTATTCTATTCTATTCTATTCTACTCCATTCCATTCCATCCTATTCTAAATTGCCTCTTTTAAGGGATAACTTGAGGAGTACTCACATTTAATTGAAGACATTCTATTCTATTCTTTTCTATTCCCTGGTGAGGAATTTTCCAAGATGTTGGGACTGGGGGGAATGAAGCAAAACTAGAAATGGGTAGATTCAGATTAGATGTTAGGAAGAAGTTCTTCACCATGGGGGTGGTGAAACACTAGAACAGCTTGCCCAGGGANCTAGTCTAGTCTAGTCTAGTCTAGTCTAGTCTAGTCTAGTCTAGTCTAGTCTAGTCTAGTCTAGTCTAGTCTAGTCTAGTCTAGTCTAGTCTATTCTTCCATTCTATTCATTCTATTCTATTCTATTCTATTCTATTCTATTCTATTCTATTCTATTCTATTCTATTCTATTCTATTCTATTCTATTCTATTCTATTCTATTCTATTCTATTCTATTCTATTCTATTCTATTCTATTCTTATTCCATTCCATTCCATCCTATTCTAAATTGCCTCTTTTAAGGGATAACTTGAGGAGTACTCACATTTAATTGAAGACATTCTATTCTATTCTTTTCTATTCCCTGGTGAGGAATTTTCCAAGATGTTGGGACTGGGGGGAATGAAGCAAAACTAGAAATGGGTAGATTCAGATTAGATGTTAGGAAGAAGTTCTTCACCATGGGGGTGGTGAAACACTAGAACAGCTTGCCCAGGGAGGTGGCAGAAGCCTCATTCCTGGTAGTTTTTGAGGCCAGGTTGGATGTGGCTCCAAGCAACCTGATCTAGTGCGAGGTGTCCCTGCACATGGCAGAAGGGTTGGAACCGGATGATCTTTGAGGTGCCTTCCAACCCTGCCAGTTCAATGATTAAATGCACATCAAAACTAAGAGCAATCCTTAAAATGGTATTGTACTGATGTGTAACTTCAGTAAAGATGCCAGGTCTCTGATGAGCCTGTCTTCTCATGTTCCCTCTAACAAAGAAACAATGAGTTGACTTTCACTAACTATAAATGTGAAAATTATTATGTTCCTGGGTTTTAATTGTGTTTTCCTGTCCTATGCAATTGGAACAAATCGCTATTCAGGATGAAGAATTTCAGGATAGCTACACTAAAAATTACATCCATTCCTCTTAATATAACATAATTTAGGCAAAAGAAAATGTTTCTGAGGAGCAAAATAGCCCCAACCCAGTAATTCATTACACAAACCAGAGCAGAAAAAGTGAGACCTTTAACAGGGGAAAAAAAATAGTGATAAATAATACTGTGGTGTTTTTTATTTACAAAATATATGTTTTATGGAGCTTCAAGCAAGTTTAGGATTTTTTAGCTCTGTACCTCCTGCTTCAAGCTCTTCTGTGCATTACTGAATGAGATCCTCTACAGCAGCTGAACTCATAGACATATTTTGCAGTTAGATTTTAGCAGCACAGATTTCTCAAAAGAAAAAAAAAATAAAAAGAAGGTTTTAGGATTTGTCCATAGTAATAGCTGTAGACAAGACAGAGAGAGACTGGACAAAAATATTGCCTAGATGTGCTTAAAGTTGTGTGATCTGGAGGCAGTTATTTGTGATTCTGGTTTTTTGTTGTTTTTTTTTTTTACCTTGTTGGAACTGGTCTTGGAATCCTGAAATAAATATTGCTGGAAAATGGCAGACTGCTAGCAGTAATCATGCAAAGAGGACTGCTAGCAGTAATCATGCAAAGAGGATGCCTTTTCCTGATTGAATGCCACTGAAAATGTGACACAATGAAAGGGCTATTGAAGGACTTTTAAATTTACTAAAGTAATTGATATTAGAGAGAGGGAGGACTCCTACTTAAACCCAGAAAAACCAGAAATACCTTTGAAAAATAAAGATCAGCCAAGATATGTCACTGCTTCTCTCTCACTTGAATGGCATATCCATATTAATACTGTAAATGCTAACAACCACCACCTGCTTTTCAGCAGGAACTTAAAATCCAAAGGAAATCAACATCCCTTTTGAAACAGGAATGGTTTTTGCTGCCTGTTCTCTCCTCCTCATAATATTTCTTGTTGACAGCAATATCCACCTTATTTAAATGATTCTGTGATTCTATGATTCTGTGATTCTATGCAATAAGGTGGAGATTGCTCCACCATACTTCCATGATTCTGTGATTCTATAATTCTATGATTCTGTGATTCTATGCAATAAGGTGGAGATTGCTCCACTATACTTCCATGATTCTGTGATTCTGTGATTCTATAATTCTATGATTCTGTGATTCTATGATTTCTGTGATCCTAGGATTATGTGATTCTGATTCTATGATTCTGTGATTCTATGAACTGTGATTCTGTGATTCTATGATTCTATGCAATAAGGTGGAGATTGCTGTCAACAAGGAGTATGGTGAGCAGGAGAGAACAGGCAGCAAACCCATTTCTGTTTCAAAAGGGATGTTATTTCTATAGTTACTCTATTTCTATGATTCCACAATTCCATGATTCTGTAATTCTATGATTCTGTGATTCTGATGATGTGATTCTGTATTCTATGAACTGTGATTCTGTGATTCTGTGATTCTGATTCTATAATTCTGTGATTCTATGATCCGTGATTCTGTGATTCTATGTAATAAGGTGGAGATTGCTGTCAACAAGGAGTGTGATGGGCAGGAGAGAACAGGCAGAAATGAAAAGAAGAGAAAAGAAAAGAAGAGAAAAGAAAAAAAAAAGAGAAAAGAAAACCTAGAGTTTCTGTCCAAAGCTGAGGCTTTGATGTCATTTTAACTTCTTTAGTCTCATTTGACAAATCCAGGTACTCTGCCAGAGCTGCTGAGTGCCTTTAGCTTGAGCACCTCTTGAAGATCTCTTGAAGCACCTCCCAGAAGATGTTCAAAGTGAAGATGTAAGAGAGCTGAAGTGCTTTCATTTGTTTTCTTATGACTTTACTCACTCTCTCATATGAGGAAAGGCTGAGAGATCTGGGACTCTTTAGCCTAGAAAAGAGAAGGCTGAGAGGGCATCTTCATGAGGGGACAGAGTCTGCTCAGCAAGTTTGCTGATGACACCAAACTGGGAGGCTTGGCTGATACAGCTGAAGGCTGTGTGGCCATCCAGACAGACCTGAACCAGATGAGGTTCAACAAGGACAAGTGTAGAGACCTGCACCTGGGGAGGAATAAAAAACTGCAGCAGTACAGGCTGGGAGGTGATCTGCTGGAGAGCAGCCCTGTGGAGAGAGACCTGGGAGTGCTGGTGGAGAACATCCATGGCACAGCAATGTGCCCTTGTGGCCAAGAATGCCAGTGGGATCCTGGGGTGTATTATGAAAAGTGTGTCCAGCAGATCAAGGGAGGTTCTCCTTCCCTCTACTCTGCCCTGGTGAGACCCTATCTTGAGTACTGTGTTCAGATTTGGGCTCCCCAGTTTAAGAGAGACAGGGATCTGCTGGAGAGGGTCCAGCAGAGGGCTATGAGGATGATTAGGGAACTTGCATGCCTGATGAGGAGAGGCTGAGGGACCTGGGACTTTTTAGTCTGGAGAAGAGAAGACTGTGAGGGCATTTAATAAATGTTTATAAATATCTGAGGGATGTGTGCCAGAAAGCGGGGGACAGACTCTGCTCACTTGCTCCCTGGGACAAGGAGCAATTGGTTTCACTTGCAGCACAAAGGGTTCCAGCTCAACACAAGAGGGAACTTCTTTACTGTAAGCACTGGCACAGGCTGCTCAGAGAGGTTGTGGTGTCTTCTTCTCTGGAGACTTTCAAGGCCTGTCTGGATGTGTTCCTGTGTGACCTGAGCTAGATTGTGTGGTCCTGCTCTGGCCGGGGGGGCTAGACTCGATCTCTTTTTGTCCCTTCCAACAACTGACATCCTGTGAGCCTGTGATTCTCAATGCTTATGAATATCTAAAGAGTGGAGGTCATGAGGATGGGGCTGGGTTCTTTTCAGTGGTGGCAAGTGATAGGACAAGGGCCAGTGGCTAAAAAATACAAGACATAAAGAAAAAGCTCCCCACTTTAAGTATGCCAGAGCATTGGCACAGGCTGCCCAGAGAGGAGTGGAGTCTGCCTCTTTAGAGTCTTTGCAAACCAACCTGGACTTACTCCTGCATGCTTTACTTTAGGTGAAGCTGCTGCAGCAAGGAGGTTGGACAAGATGTCCTACAGAGGTCACTTCCAGTTCCTACAATTCCATAGTTCTATGAATAAGGTGGACAGACGACAGGAAAGAACCTGCCTTTCTGAGGGTGGAGCTTAATGTTGCCTTTAGATCTGCACCTTGGTCTTCCTCACTTGGTTCTGAAGCTTGGTGTTCCATACTGAGAATACAGGAGCGTGTCCAGAGAAGGGCCACGAGGATGCTCAGAGGGCTGCAGCACCTCTGCTATGAGGACAGACTGAAAGAGTTGGGGCTTTTCAGTTTGGAGAAGAGGAGGCTCCCAGGTGACCTGATTGTGCCCTTCCAGTATCTGAAGGGGGCCTACAGAAAACCTGGGGAGGGACTTTTGAGGCTCCCAGGTAGTGACAGGACTAGGGTGAATGGAGCAAAGCTGGAGGTGGGGAGAGTCAAATTGGATGTGAGGAGGAAGTTGTTGAGCATGAGAGTGGGGAGAGCCTGGAATGGGTTGCCCAGAGGGGTGGTTGGGGCCACATCCCTGGAGGTGTTTGCAGCCAGGCTGGATGTGGCTGTGGGCAGCCTGATGTAGGGTAGGGTGTCCCTGGGCATAGCAGGGGAGTTGGAACTAGCTGCTCCTTGTGATCNGCTGGATGTGGCTGTGGGCAGCCTGATGTAGGGTAGGGTGTCTCTGGGCATAGCAGGGGAGTTGGAACTAGCTGCTCCTTGTGATTCCTTCCAACCCTGACTGATTCTATCATTCTATATATAAGTGGAACTTCAGCCAAACCCCTGCTACATGTGGTTTGTGCTCTGTGTGGTTCCACAGCCACTTCTGGAAGTATGAGACATTCCTCTTTGGAACACAGGCAAGGAACTGCAGAGATTAGAAGAAATATCACCCACAATACCACAGCTCTGATGAAAATGATGAAAACAGCACCCAGAGTGCAGCAGCAGAAAAAATGCTTCTTCCTAATATCACCTTAAATGAGAACCCAGCAGTGCAGGCAGAATTCCATGTGGGAAACGCTGCATATTAGCAGGGAGCTTTTGTCCTGGAAGCATTTTATTGTCAGCAGTTTTACAAGACACCAGAAGCAATTTCAGCACAGTAAGGAAGCTCTTTAATGACCATATTGTTCAGATGATGGGCAAGATTTGTAACCACACTGAGATAGGCGGGGGGGGGTACCAGGCTTGACGTTGCACGGTGTTCAAAATATGCTTTTTGTCATACTGCTGCCTT
>VWZI01008653.1:198008-209902 GCA_013396835.1 Psilopogon haemacephalus | reverse complement strand
AAAAAAAAAAAAAAAAAAAAGCTGTTGGGTGTAAAATGTGCTGATCCTTAGGGATGACTTAGAGGACATTTTGCCTTTAATGGCTTCATCCCTGGTCAGACCATCACTCACTTACACTTCTGTCAACAGCCTCATCAATGTATGACTATGACTTTCATGAAAATGCCTCTGCTATAAAACTTTCTTTGCTGTCTGATCTTAATTGATTGATGCTCGGGAGCAGATCCATGGTGCTGTGTTGTTTTGCCCTCTGCTCTTCATAACTCTGTCTGCTAGGAAACAAAATGACAGGCATCACCTTTGGAAATGGTTTTTATTTCCCTTTGAAAAGACAACGAGCCAGAGGGCAAGCAACCTTACCCAGCAGGAATGGAGAAAGATGTCTTAGAAAGGCACCTGAAGTGTGAAGTGTTGTTTGTGCTGGGGTTGGGAAGCCAGTCCAGCCCTTGCTCTCACGAGTAGGAAGGTTCATATGTCAGAAACTGCTTTGAAAAATAAGACTTTGAAGGCCTTGAGCACTGAGAAAGCACTTCCTGGGCTGCATCAGGAGAAGCGTGGCCAGCAGGTCAAGCAAGGTGATTCTCCCCCTCTACTTTGCTCTGCTGAGACCCCACATGGAGTACTGCATCCAGTTCTGGAGCCCCTAGTACAAGAGGGATGTGGACATGCTGGAGTGTGTCCAGAGAAGGGCCACGAGGATGCTCAGAGGGCTGCAGCACCTCTGCTGTGAGGACAGACTGAATGAGTTGGGGCTGTTCAGTTTAGAGAAGAGGAGAATCCCAGGTGACTTTATTGTAGCCTTCCAGTATCTGAAGGGGGCCTACAGAAAAGCTGTGGAGGGACTTTTGAGGCTCTCAGGTAGCGCCAGGACTAGGGGGAATGGAGCAAAGCTGGAGGTGGGAAGTTTCAGATTGGATGTGAGGAGGAAGTTGTTGAGCATGAGAGTGGTGAGAGCCTGGAATGGGTTGCCCAGGGAGGTGGTTGGGGCCACTTCCCTGGAGGTGTTTAAGACCAGGCTGGCTGATGCTGTGGGCAGCCTAATCTAGGGTAAAATGTCCCTGGGCATGGCAGGGGGGTTGGAACTAGATGATCCTTGTCGTCCCTTCCAACCCTGAATGATTCTATCATTCTATGATTTGCTGGGGGACAGTGACAGCAATATGACAACCTTAATTGAAGCACAGGAGGAGCCAGGTGATTTTTGCTGTGCATTAGGTTATCTGGATCACACAGTAGAGGAAGTCTGGATGCATTTTGAACCTTTGAGTCTTCTGAGGCTTTGGCCTTTGCTTGAACGCAGTGGCATTTTGCTGAGGGAAACCCACAGGAGCAAGACTGAGGATGCCAGGTGCAAGTTGTGCAGAGAGGTGGAAACGAAAGCTGCCTTGCCCCAGCTTGAGTTGACTGAGCTAATGTGTGGTCACCCTGGGACCAGCTGGTTATGAAGGAGTTTAATTGGCTTTGGAAAAATTTGGGAAAAGACAGATGTTGCAGAGCTGGCTGTGTTCCTACAACGTGGTTGCCACAGTGTAATTTCCTGCTGGTGTGCTTTGCATCCTCAGAAGTGCAGTTAAGCAAGACAGCTTCGCTCGCAGCACGCAGATCCACGACCGTACTGATTTCCCCTAGGGTTGCTCCTTTCTTCTTTTCTCCACATAAGGAAAAAGAAAAACTTGTCCTTTTCAGTGAAATGAACCAGAACACCAGCACTTTATAGCAGCAAGGCATTTAAAGAGAGGCTATTCTGTATACTCACAATGTCTTGCATCTCCTGCCCGCTCTAATGCTTTCCTTTCAAAGTGATACACTCAGCATCCCTTTTGCTGGGCAGTGCACGGCTTCATCATCATAGAATCGTCATAGAATGGTTTAGGTTGGAAGAGATTTCAAAGATCATCCAGTTCCAACACCCACCCAGAGGCAGGGACCCCTCCCACTAGATCAGGTCACTCAAAGCCTCATCCAGCCTCGCCCTGAACACCTCCAGGGAGGGCGCAGCCACAACCTCCCTGGGCAACATAAGGAAAAAGAAAAACTTGTTCTTTTCAGTTAAATAACCAGAACACCAGCACTTTTTAGCAGTAAGGCATTTACAAAGAGGCTATTCTGTATACTCACAATGTGTTGCATCTCCAGCCCACTCTAATGCTTTCCTTTCAAAGCGAGACACTCAGCATCCCTTTTGCTGGGCAGTACATGGCTTCATAATCATAGAATCATCATAGAATGGTTTAGGTTGGAAGAGACCTCAAACATCATCCAGTTGCAAACCCCGCAATAGGCAGGGACACCTCCCACTAGATCAGGTCACTCAAGACCTCATCCAGCCTGGCCTTGAACACCTCCAGGAAGGGAGCATCCGCAACCTCCCTGAGCAACCCATTCCAGTGTCTACCACCCTCACTGTGAAGAACTTCTTCCTAACATCCCATTTAAATCTCCCCTCTGCCAGTTTGAACCCATTCCCCCTTGTCCTGTCATTACAAGACTTTGTGAATAGTCTCACCCCAGCCTTCCTGTAGGCCCCCTTCAGATACTGGAAGGTCACTCTAAGGCTTCTCACTCTCCAGGCTGAAAAGCCCCATCAGCTGGATGATGTTGTGGTCTGGGAAGCAGGGCTCTCTATGCTTGATGGTTACTGCTGGAGGAGAGATGCCTTAGATGAATCTTCCCCAAACTTTCTTCTATTACCTCCTTCTTGCATCTGAGCTGACATCGTATGGTATGGAATATCCCTTTGGCCAGTCTGGATCACCTGGTTTGGCTGTGTCCTTCTAGCATCTTGGGATGGGGAGATGTTGAGGAAAAAAATAAAAACCAAAACCCCAGCCTGGGTGCTCAGCCCAGCAGTAGCCACAACACTGCTGCCTTGCCAATGCTTAGCTGCAGCACTGCAAAACACAGCATTAGAGGAGAATTAACCCCAGCTCAGCCCAGTTCTAAGCTACTACATTGTGCAAAGCTGTAAATATAAAGCTTCATTTATCAACTTCCAGCCGACTGAGCCCTAGCCTGGGTTGTTTCAAAAGGTACAGGGGCAGGTAACTGCTAAACCACCACAAATGATTAATCATCTCCATCACTGGAAAAAAACATCATGCCAGGAATGTCTGGCGTTACTTTTGGTCCATATGTTCTTATTATGACTCTGCAATATTAAATATCCCCCTTAATAGATAATTTATGGCTGTGGAAGTACTTGGAAGCAATAATCAAGCCAACTCTGGAGCCCCTGCTCTGGTGCTAAACAGATTGGGCTCTCAAACTCTCCCTGCAAGGCAATTTTCCCATCCTCTAAATCGTTCAGGTGGCTTTCATCTAGAGATTGCCTAGCTGGCTTTTTCCCATGCAGACATTTACACTGCACACCATCAAGCAATATTAGAATCATAGAATCATAGAATGGTTTAGGTTGGAAGAGACCTCAAAGATCATCCTGTTCCAATTCCCCTGTGCCATAGGCAGGGAAACCTCTCACTAGATCAGGACACTCAAGACCTCATCCAGCCTGGCCTTGAACGCATCCAAGGAGGGAGCAGCCACAACCTCCCCATGCTACCTGTCTCAGTGTCTTGCCACCCTCACTGTGAAGAACTTTCTCCTAACATCCTGTTTCAATCTCCCCTCTGGCAGTTTGAACCCATTCCTCCTCGTCCTGTCATTACAAGACCTTGTGAACAGTCCCTCCCCAGCCTTCCTGTAGGCCCCTTTCAGATACTGGAAGGTTGCTATAAGGTCTCCTGGAAGCCTTCTCTTCTCCAGGCTGAAAAGTCCCAACACTCTCAGCCTGTCCTCATAGCAGAGGTGCTCCAACCCTCTGATCATTTTCGTGGCCTTCTCTGGACTCTCTCCAGCAGTTCCATGTCCTTCCTGTGCTGGGGGCTCCAGAACTGCACACAGTACTGCAGGTGGGGTCTGACGAGAGCAGAGTAAAGGGGGAGAATCCTCTCCCTTGCCTTGCTGGCAACACTGCTCTTAATGCAGCCCAGCACACAGTTGCTGTCTGGGCTGTGTGTGCACACTGTTGGCTCATGTTGAGCTTCTCATCCACCCAGACCCCCAGGTCCTGTTCCTCAGGGCTGCTCTCCAGCCACTCACCACTCAGCCTGGAGTTGTGCTTGGATATTAGTGTCAGTCTTGGCACAGCTGAGAGTAAATTAATTTCTTCTCTCATGCACCTATCACTAGTTTCAGTACCATATGACTGCCAGACCTCTTTAGTGCTGCTTCAAGAGGGAGCTTGCGTGGAGTTGGTTTGGTTTGATTAGGAAGATGATACCAGGACTTTTGTGAAGGCTGTGCTTGATTCCCAGCACTAAAACCTTGCTTAGATGTTTTATGTGAGCATTCACCCAAATGCCAATCTAGGTCACTTACCCTGCTAATCTATTCAAATCCTAATCTGCTCCCTATAGCTTTACTTATCCATTCTATTGGCTGTGGATAAATAATTTAACAGTTTTGCTCGTTGTTAATGGACAAAAGCACTCTGTGATGCTTGGAATAGAAGCATAAAATACCATTAAGGCCAAAGAAAAAAAAAAAATATCAAAGAAACAGAACTGAATTATTTGTGAACATGATTGCACTTCCCACACCCTGACTGGCTGTGCTGTCTCTTTCTTAAATTTCCAGTGTATGTTTTTCTTTTGTTCTTAGAGTCATAGAATCATAGAATGGTCTAGGTTGGAAGAGACCTCAAAGATCGTCCAGTTCCAAGCCCCTGCCATAGGCAAGGACACCTCCCACTAGATCAGATCGCTCAAGCCCTCACCCAGCCTGGCCTTGAATACATCCAGGGAGGGAGCAGCCACAACGTCCCTGGGCAACTTGTGCCAGTGTCTCACCACCCTCACTGTGAAAATCTTCCCCCTAACGTCCAGTTTAAATCCTTCCTCTGCCAGTTTGAACCCATTCGTCCTCACCTGTCATTACCAGACCTTGTGACCAGTCCCTCCCCAGCCTTCCTGTAGGCCCCCTTCAGATACTGGAAAGTTGCTATAAGGTCTCCTGGAAGGAGACCTCCTCCTTGTGGTCCCTTCCAACCCTGACTGCTTCTATGATTATATTTCCTGCAGAATGTTTTTTGGGGTTTTTTTGGTTGTTTTTTTTTTGTCTGAGTCACCACTTTGTTCAGTTTGGAGAGACAGAGAGGCAGATTGATTGGAGCTTCTTTGTCCTCCCTAAAAAAAATAAACAAATCTGTCATTCAACAGCACTGCTGCAGAATTTCTACTAGTGGCACAAAAATCTTCAAGACCATAAATTCCGCATGAACGCCTGGGAAAGCTTAGGATGTAAATGTGCACTTGAGAGAAGCATAAAAGAAAGCTGAAGGTAGAGCACAAAATGAACAACCAGACCATGCTGCTCGAACGAATTTATTTTCACCCGGCTGACAAATTGTTCCACTTAAGTCAGCAGACAAAACAAACCACCTACAGCATGGTAACCTAGATATGGCTTCAATAACCTGGATATGGCTTGAATAACCTAGATATGGCTTGAACAACCCAGATAGGGCTTGAACAACCCAGATAGAGCTTGAACAACCCAGATATAGCTTGAACAGCCTAGATACAGCTTGAACAGCCTAGATACAGCTTGGATGCTACTGAAAACAAAAAACGGCAAAAGCAAAATAATTCACTCCTGCAGTCTTAATGGAAGCTGCCTGATTCTTCAATCTTCTCTTTTTTCCCTACTTCCCTACACTTTTTTTCCTCTCTTTTTATTTTTTTTTTTTTGTTTCCTCACCACCTTTTTATATCTTTCCCCCCTTCCTGCCCCCAATGAATGTTTATTATCTTAAATATAGAATCATAGAATGGTTTAGATTGGAAGGGGCCTCAAAGATCATCCAGTTCCAATCCCACACTGTAAGCAGGGATGTAGTATCATAGAATCATAGAATGGTTTAGGTTGGAAGAGACCTCAAACCTCATCCAGTTCCAATCTCCCACCATAAGCAGGGATGTAGTATCATAGAATCATAGAATGATTTAGGTTGGAAGGGACCTCAAAGATGATCCAGTTCCAGCCCCTCTGTGCCACAGACAGGGACACCTCCCACTCGAACAGGTCGCTCAAAGACTCATCCAGCCTGGTCTTGAATACCTCCAGGAAGGGAGCAGCCACAACCTCCCTGGGCAACCCATGCCACTGTCTCACCACCCTCACTGCAAAAAATTTAATAGAATCAGAATCATAGAATGGTTTAGGTTAGAATCGACCTCAGAGATCATCCAGTTCCAACCCCTCTGTGCCATAGGCAAGGACACCTCCCACTAGAACAGGTTACAGTTTGTTTCACAGGGCTAGGAAAGAGTGAAGAAGGCTACTATAAGGCCCCCTGGAAGCCTTCTCTTCTCCAGGCTGCAGAGCCACAACTCTCTCACCCTGTCCTCAGAGCAGAGCTGCTGCAGCCCTCTCAGCATCTTCGTGTCCCTCCTCTGGACTTGCTCCAGCAGTTCCATGTCCTTTTTGTGTTGGGGCCTCCAGAACTGCACACAGGACTCCAAGTGGGGTCTGAGGAGAGCAGAGCAAAGGGGCAGAATCCCCTCCCTTGCCCTGCTGCTGCTGCAGCCCAGCACACAGTTGCTGTCTGGGCTGCACTCACACTGCAGCTTCATCTTGAGCTTTTCATCAGCCAGGACCCCTGGGTCCTTTTCCTCTAGGAGTGCAACTAATTACCTTCCAGCTGGGATACTACCAAGGCCAAGTCCTGGCTTACCTCCTTAGGTACCTATTTATGGTATAGAAAAGGTCATTCCCCTAGGAGAAGAACTGTGTTGCTGAGAGCTGCTAAGCTCATGCATGTCTTCCCATAAGTGGACAGGGATCTAATTGATTTCTCACCCCTCATCTTGCTGTCCTGCTGCTCTGTTGTGCTGGGTGAGACAGACTTTCGACTTCTGATGAGCACCTTAGAAAACTCAGCTGTGGAAGGACTATTTAAAGCACTTACTACACTGTGTTATCATAGAATCATAGAATGGTTTAGGTTGGAAGAGACCTTAAAGATCATCCAGTTCCAACCCCCTGCCATAGGCAGGGACACCTCCCACTAGATCACGTTGCTCAAGACCTCATCCAGCCTGGCCTTGAACACATCCAGGAAGGGAGCAGCCACAACCTCCCTGGGCAACCTGTTCCAGGGCCTCATTATGCTGTTTTTTGGTGTCTAGTTGGCACTTTTTCTTGCTGTTGTCGTCTTTTTCTGTCCCTCCTGAGGGACCTGCAGTGTGTTTTCAGCAGAGGTCGTCTCCCCTGCTGTGTGGAATCATGTTCTGTCTTACAGAGGAGATACTCATGAAAGGAAACACCCTGGAGTTACTGAGAAGTTTCCCCACAGCCTCCAATGCAGCTTACTCGGTATTACGACTACCACAATGACTAAGTAAAATATGCTAAGTAACCATGTAATTGAATGCTCGAGATTGTTCCACCAGATTAACATCTGGCATGTGGCAAGTATTCAGGATATAGTCCTAGAGGTGGTGAAGTATATGTAAAAGCTTCTTCCAGGCTTCCTCATGACTGAACAGCAACCATTTAGAATCATAGAATCATAGAATCAGTCAGGGTTGGAAGGGACCACAAGGATTATCTAGTTCCAACCCCCCTGCTATTGGCAGGGACACTCTACCCTAGATCAGGCTGCCCACAGCCTCATCCAGCCTGGCTGAAAACATCTGCAGGGATGTGGCCCCAAACACCTCCCTGGGCAACCCATTCCAGGGCCTCACCACTCTCATGGTGAACAACTTCCTCCTCACATCCAATTTGACTCTCCCCACCTCCAGCTTTGCTCCATTCCCCCTAGTCCTGTCACTAACTGATAGTCTAAAAAGTTCCTCCCCAGCTTTTCTGTAGCCCCCTTCAGATACTGGAAGGCCACAAGAAGGTCACCTGGGAGCCTCCTCTTCTCCAAACTGAACAGCCCCAACTCTTTCAGTCTGTCCTCGTAGCAGAGGTGCTGCAGCACTCTGAGCATCCTCGTAGTCCTTCTCTGGACATGCTCCATCATGTCCACATCCCTCTTGTAATAAGGGCTCCAGAACTGGATGCAGTAATCCAGGTGGGGTCTCACCAGAGCAAAGTAGAGGGGAAGAATCACCTCCCTCCACCTGCTGGCCACACTTCTCCTGATGCAGCCCAGGATCTGGTTGTCTTTCTGGGCTGCAAGTGCACACTGCTGCCTCATGTTGAGCTTCTCCTCCACCAGCACCCCCATGTCCATCTCCTCAGGGCTGCTCTCCAGCCAGTCATTGCCCAGCCTGGTTTTGTGCTTGGGATTGTCTCTTCCCAGATGCAGGACCTTGCCCTTGACTTTTTTGAACCTCATGAGGTTGAGTTGTGCCCACCTCTGCAGCCTGTTCAGGTCCCTCTGGATGCCATCCCTGCCCTCCAGCCTTTCTGCTGCACCACACAGGTTGGTGTTGTCAGCAAACTTGCTGAGGCTGCACTCAATGCCGTTGCCCATGGCACTCATAAAGATGTTGAACAAGACTGGTCCCAGGACTGATCCCTGAGGGACTCTGCTTGTCACAGGTCTCCACTTGGACATAGAGCCATTGACAGCTACTCTTTGGGTGCAGCCATCAAGCCAGTTCTTTATCCATCGGGTGCTCCACCCATCAAATCCATGTTTCACCAGCTTGGAGACAAAGATATGGTGCAAGATGGTGTCAAAGGCTTTGCTCAGGTCCAGGTCAATGCCATCAGTTGCTCACCCCTCATCTATTAATGTTGTGACTTGTTCACAGAAGGCCACCAGGTTTGTCAGGAAGGATTTGCCCTTGAATACACTTAAAACACAAAACAAACCAAAACCAAAAACTCCCACTCAAAAAAACCTCCAAACAAAAAAGAAAGGCAACAAAAATTCCAGAACAAATGTTTTGGTTTAGTTTTCTTGTTTTTTTCTTTTCTTTTTTTTTTTTTTCTTTTTGTCTTACAAACTGATAGTCAACACTTAGCTGAAAAGGTCAAGCACAGCAAAAGTTCCTCATCGCTCCTCATGGGTCCCAGCTAGCAGGAAGGTTTGTAATTAGACAGCTGAGCGAGCACAGCTGGAGCAAATCAGTCAACCTGCTACATGTAGGGTGTGTTTAATAACCACAGCCTCTGTGAGTCCACATCTGCCCGTGGATGATGCTGGGACAAAGCACTTCACACACCCCTAGCAAAGGTAAAGCTTCAGGAAGTTGCATGGAGGAGTCTGCTCTCAAGAGTGTGTTGCTCAGAAGCACTGCAGGACTTTGTTATTCAGAGTTTTGTGTGCATGCTATTTTCTTTGCCTTTGTGGTTGTCATATTTATTTATTTATCTATTTGTTAGTTAGGTCTTACACCTTTTTTTTTGATCTTTCTTGATGCCTTGAGGGCAGCAGCCAACTAAGATTTTGGGTAGAGGACACCCACAACAAAGACAAAGACTGGTTCCTACCATCTGAGGCAACTGAAAGTTCACCTAAAAGAAATGTTGGAGCCTTCTGTTAAACTCCACAGAGAGAGTAGCACAAAGTTTGTTTTATTATCAGTTGCTTATAAACCCTGTATATTATCAGGCTTGGGCTTTTTTTCCTGACCACTATATCTTAGTTGATTCATGCCATGATTTAGAGGCACTTGGAAGCCTTACATTGGGGTTTCATAGAATCATGGAATCGGCCAGGTTGGAAGAGGACTCCAAGACCATCCAGTCCAACCTATCACTCAGCCCTAGCCAATCAACTAGCCAATGGCACTAAGTGCCCCATCCAACCTTTTCTTGAACGCCTCCAAGGATGGTGACTCCACCACCTCCCTGGGCAGCCCATTCCAATGCCAACCACACCCTCTGTGAAGAACTTCATCCTAACATCCAGCCTATACCTCCCCTGGCACAACTTGAGACTGTGTCACCTTGTTCTGTTGCTGTTTGCCTAGGAGAAGAGCCCAACCCCACCTGGCTACAATCTCCCTTTAGGTAGTTATAGACAGCAATGAGGTCTGCCCTGAGCCTCCTCTTCTCCAGGCTGCACAATCCCAGTTCCCTCAGCCTCTCCTCACAGGGCTGTGCTCCAGGCCCCTCACCAGCCTTGGTGCCCTTCTCTGAACATGTTCAAGCATCTCAACATCTATCTTGAATTGAAGGGCCCAGAACTGGACACAGGTCTCAAGGTGTGGCCTGAGCAGTGCCAAGTACAGGGGCAGAATAACCTCCCTTGTCCTGCTGGACACACTATTCCTGATCCAGGCCAGGATGCCATTGGCTCTCCTGACTACCTGGGCACACTGCTGCCTCATGTTCAGCTACTATCTACCAGCACCCCCATATTTACAGTTCAGCAATACATACAAGCACATTTTTACAATATATTACAGATAATTGCAGATGTATACAGTAAAAAGGTAATACAGAAACACCACTGCCCTCCCAGAGATCTGAATCCCCAGGAGGGGTTCCCAACCACCATACCACCTTCTTCCCACTACCCAATCTTATCCCAGTATTTGCCTTACGTGTCAGGTAAACAGCGCAGATCAGCCAGGGGTGTTAGAAGCAGGAATTGGTTATTTGGGTTACACAGATTCCAGCTAGGATGCAGGGAAAAAGAGAGACTGACAGCCCAGAGCTCAGAACTGAGCAGCTCTGACTTACCTATGTTTGAGTTCTTAACTTTTGTAATGGTCAGCAAATGTATGAATGAGGAGACATCATCAACATTTTCCTTTCTTAATCTATAACCTGATTTATCTTATTAAAAATATTCCAATTACCCTCAAACCAGTGCAATTATTTTTGTGATGAGAACCTTCTAAATCTGCTTTTTTATAAAATCATAGAATAGAATCATAGAATGGTTTAGGTTGGAAGAGACCTGAAAGATCATCCAGTTACAACCCCTCTGTGCCATAGGCAGGGACACCTCCCACTAGAACAGGTCATTCAAGGCCTCATCCAACCTGGCCTTGAACAACTCCAGGGAGGGAGCAGCCACAACCTCCCTGGGCAACCTGTGCCAGTGTCTCACCACGCTCACTGCGAAGAACTTCTTTCTAACATCCAGGTTAAATCTCCACTCTGCCAGTTTAAACCTATCATCCCTCGTCCTGTCATTATAAGACCTTGTCAATAGTCCTTCCCCAACCCTCCTGTAGGCCCCCTTCAGATGCTGGAAGGTTGCTATAAGGTCTCCTGGAAGCCTTCTCTTCTGCAGGCTGAAAAGCCCCAACTCTCTCAGCCTGTCCTCATAGCAGAGCTGCTGCAGCCCTCCCAGCATCTTCGTGGCCCTTCTCTGGACTCTCTCCAATACTTCCATGTACTTCTTGTGTTGGGATCTCCAGAACTGCACACAGTACTGCAGGTGGGGTCTGAGGAGAGCAGAGCCAAGGGGCAGAATCCCCTCCCTTGCCCTGCTGCCCACAGCTGCTCTTGCTGCAGCCCAGCACACAGTTGCTCTCTGGGCTGCACTCACACTGCAGCTTCATCTTGAGCTTTTCACCACCCCACACCCCCAGGGCCTTTCCCTCAGGACTGTTCTCCAGGCACTCACCACTCAGCCTGGGGTTGTGCTTAGGATTGCAAATTAATGACAGGAAGCTTGAAAAAAATATGGAGATCAGCAAAAGCAGGAAATACTTGGAGAATCTGGTGATTAATTTTTGCAATGAAGCTGCTTATTCCTTGCTGTGAAGAGCAATGCAGCTGCACAACGTGGATTTGGGGAAAATGTTAATACTATGTGCAATTCTGGAGCCCCCAGCACAAGAAGGACATGGACTTGCTGGAGAGAGTCCTTCCTGTGCTGGCCACGAAAATGATCAGAGAGATGGAGCACAGGCTGAGGGAGTTGGGGCTTTTCAGCCTGGAAAAGAGAAGACTTTGAGGAGACCTTATAGTAGCCT
>VWZI01008653.1:173373-197845 GCA_013396835.1 Psilopogon haemacephalus | reverse complement strand
TTTTTTTTTTTTTTAATTAATTCAGGTCTGACAAGGAGACTTTTATTGCACCTCATCTGCTTCCAATACTTGCCTTAGCTGCTTCCAGTACTTGGCTCTCTGCGTCGGTCAGTTGATACCCAATAAATCCCTTCCCTGTCACTTGTTATTTGGGGAGAGCTCTGCAGAAGCAGTTTCAGCAGATGGAGCCAGTGTGCTTCCAATCCCCTGCAGCTCTTCTCACCCTGGAAAAAAGCCGAGCAGAAAAATACACGGGGCTGTGGTTAGGGCTATGTGGGGGTCAGTGGTGAAGATTATCGTTTGGCTTGGTGGGGAAGCAGCAAGCATGAGTGGTTGGTAAGAGGAGCGATGCTTTGAGATTCAGATACCTTCTAGGAGCCACAGCTTGAGAAAAAAATTGAGAAGAATGTGGAACATTGCAGTTGTCTCTGAAGTTTTTGTGGTGTCTCCCGATTTTTGCACTGCTATTGTAGGATCATAGAATGGTTATTAGTGAGTTCTGTGAGTTAGGGAGGATGTGAATTGTGAGCTGCTCCGTGCCACCTCCTTCTCTGCTTGTCACAAAGGTTAGCTTCATGTTTGGGAAGGTAGTCAGCTGTTTCTTCTAGAGGGAATGAGAGAAGCAACACAGAGAAGTTAGGTGAGTGCTGTGAGTTAGGGAGATGTGAATTGCAAGCTCCTTATTGCCACCTCCTTACCTGCTTGTCACAAAGGTTAGCTTTATCCATGGGAGGGTAGTCAGCTATTCTAGAGGGAATGAGAGAAGCAACATGGAGAAGTTAGTGAGTGCTGTGAGTTAGGGAGGATGTGAATTGTAAGCTCCTTAGTGCCACCTCCTTCTCTGCTTGTCACAAAGGTCAGTTTTATCCTTGGGAGCGTAGTCAGCTATTCTAGAGGGAATGAGAGAAGCAACATGGAGAAGTTAGTGAGTGCTGTGAGTTAGGGAGGATGTGAATTGTAAGCTCCTTAGTGCCACCTCCTTCTCTGCTTGTCACAAAGGTCAGTTTTATCCTTGGGAGCGTAGTCAGCTATTCTAGAGGGAATGAGAGAAGCAACATGGAGAAGTTAGATGAGGGCTTTGAGTTAGGGAGGATGTGAATTGCAAACTCCTTATTGCCACCTCCTTATCTGCTTGTCACAAAGGTCAGTTTTATCCTTGGGAGGGTTGTCAGCTGTTTATTCTATTAGGAAGGAGAGAAGGAACATGGAGAAGTTAGTGAGTGCTGTGAGTTAGGGAGGATGTGAATTGTGAGCCTCTCCGTGCCTCCTCCTTCTCTGTTTGTCACAAAGGTTAGCTTCATGTTTGGGAGGGTAGTCAGCTATTCTAGAGGGAATGAGAGAAGTAATACGGAGAAGTTAGTGAGTGCTGTGAGTTAGGGAGGATGTGAATTGCAAGCTCCTCAGTGCCACCTCCTTCTCTGCTTGTCACAAAGGTTAGCTTCATGTTTGCAAGGGTTGTCAGCTGTTTATTCTAGAAGGAAGGAGAGAAGCAACATGGACAAGTTAGTGAGTGCTGTGAGTTAGGGAGGATGTGAATTGCAAGCTCCTCAGTGCCACCTCCTTCTCTGCTTGTCACAAAGGTTAGCTTCATGTTTGCAAGGGTTGTCAGCTGTTTATTCTAGAAGGAAGGAGAGAAGCAACATGGACAAGTTAGTGAGTGCTGTGAGTTAGGGAGGATGTGAATTGTGAGCCTCTCCGTGCCTCCTCCTTCTCTGTTTGTCACAAAGGTTAGCTTCATGTTTGCAAGGGTTGTCAGCTGTTTATTCTAGAAGGAAGGAGAGAAGCAACATGGACAAGTTAGTGAGTGCTGTGAGTTAGGGAGGATGTGAATTGCAAGCTCCTCAGTGCCACCTCCTTCTCTGCTTGTCACAAAGGTTAGCTTTATCCTTGGGAGCGTAGTCAGCTATTCTAGAGGGAATGAGAGAAGCAAAAAGGAGAAGTTAGGTGAGTGCTGTGAGTTAGGGAGGATGTGAACTGTGAGCTCCTTATTGCCACCTCCTTATCTGCTTGTCACAAATGTTAGATTTGTGCTTGGGGGGTTGGTCAGCTGTTTCTTCTAGAGGGAATGAGAGAGAAAAGCAGAGAAGAATGTGGATTATTGCAATTGTCTCTGAAGGTTTTGTGGTGTCTCCTGATTTTTGCACTGCTATTATAGAATCATAGAATGGTCTAGGATGGAAGGGACATAAAAGGTCATCTAGCTCCAACCCCCTGACATAGGCAGGGACACCTCCCACTAGAATGGGTTGCCCATGGACTCATCCAACCTGGTCTTGAACACCTCCAGGCAGGAAGTAGCCACAACCTCCCTGAGCAACCTGTGCCAGTGTCTTGCCACCCCCACTCTAAAGAACTTCCTCCTAACATCCCATTCAAATCTCCCTTCTGCCAGTTTAAACCCATTCCCTCTCATCCTGTCATTACAAGACCTGTCCTCAGAGCAGAGCTGCTGCAGCCCTCTGAGCATCTTGATGGCCTCTTCTGGACTGGCTCCAGCAGTTCCATGTCCTTCTTGTGTTGGGGGCTCCAGAACTGCACACAGCACTCCATGTGGGTTCTGAGAAGAGCAGAGTAACACACAGTAGCACAATGTGCTCATAAAGTGCCTTGAAATATTAAAATATTGGGAAAAGATGTGGCTGGTGGGTTAGGATTTTTGGGGCTCCTTGGTTATGTCTAGCTACAGTAATCGGGGAGATGCTCTGTGGAACTGCAGCCATTTAATTCAAGCCTGCACTGACCTGAAGAGTGTACTTCAGTAGTGTTCTGTGACAAGAGCTTTCCCTGGATGTGTTCAAGGCCAGGCTGGATGAGGTCTTGAGTGACCTGATCTAGTGGGAGTTGTCCCTGCCTATGGTACAGGGGGGTTGGAACTGGATGATCTTTAAGGTCTCTTCCAACCTAAACCATTCTATGATTTTCTGATTCTCTGATTCTATAGCCATTGACATTCACTGAGATTTTGATATAGGGAGATGCTGGAAGCAGCCTGCTTCACAGCAGGGTAGTCATAAGATGCCTACCAAGTAGCATAAATTAAGCCTGTTCTGCACCTCTTAAACCATGGATTTCCACATCGAAATCCAAGCTTCCTAGTTACAGAGGTACCTCCAACCTCCCCAACAATCAGGTTACAGGTTGCAATGAGAGCTCATCACCAGCTCACATTCATAACAGGGTTTTCTCCTCATTACCTCTAAGCTCCTGTAAAGTGTCCTTTCCCTTAGAGAGTATTCCTGAAACAATATCTCCTACTGCAAGGAAGACTCATAGATGCCCAAAGGTCAAAAGATTAGGAGAAAAGGATGTGTTCTGGGATAGAATGCTCAGAATCAGTCAGGGTTGGAAGGGACCACAAGGATCATCTAGTTCCAACACCCCTGCCATGCTCAGGGACACCCTACCCTATATCAGGTTGGACAGAGCTTCATCCAGCCTGGCCTTAAACACCTCCAGGGATGTGGCCCCAACCACCTCCCTGGGCAACCCATTCCAGGCTCTCACCACTCTCATGCTGAAGAACTTCCTCCTCACATCCAATCTGAATCTCCCCACCTCTAGCCCCACCTCATGTAGAGCTCTCTATATCTACACCTGAAGCCCCAGTTTCACTATGGCAGTTGTGTTGGGGTCAGTTCTCAACTCAGCAGTTACCATTCAATGTACCAACAAGTGGTTTGTTATGACAGGATGAGGGGTAATGGGTTTAAACTGGTAGAGAGGAGATTTAAATGGGATGTTAGGAGGAAGTTGTTTCCAGTGAGGGTGGTGAGACACTGGCACAGGTTGCCCAGGGAGGTTGTGGCTGCTCCCTCCCTTGAGGTGTTCAAGGCCAGGCTGGATAAGGCCTTGAGCAACCTGATCTAGTGGGAGGTGTCCCTGCCTGTGGTGGGGGGTTGGAACTGGATGATCTTTGAGGTTCCTTTCAACCTAAACCATTCTATGATTCTATAAGTGCAGAAGGTTGGAGCATCTCACAAAAGCCTAATTTAGTACGTTGCTGGAGGCTAATGGCAGACTGAAGAACATTTTCTGAGCTGTCAGCCAATTTCTGAAGTCAGCCAATTTCTGTCTTTGGGCAGTTTGGGTTGGAAGAGACTTCCAGAGGAAGTCCCCTTTGCAGTCAGCAGGGGCATCCTCAACTAGATCAGATTGCCCAGAGCCTTGTTGAACCTCATCTCATCTCCAGGGATGGGGCTTCAACACCCTGCCTGAGCAACCTGTCCCAGTGTTCCACTACCCTCATGATAAAGTGCAGGCAGGGAAAGGGTAGGAAGCCTATGCTGGTTTGAACTAATTGGGGAATTTGAGTGAGAAATTAGACTATTGGCTGAGAGAGGTAAACACAGGATGTCACTTCACCAGAGCTTTACTGAGAAAGAAAAAAAAAAAAAAAAGCTTTTAAGAATTGTACCCAAAACATTAGATATCAGATGGTTTCTGACTGCTCTGGCTGTGGGTGCTTCTCTTTGCATGGTCTCCTTTTGTCTTTGCCTTGGTAGCTAATTCCCAGCAAATCTACTAACTTCTCTCCTACTACTAACCCCCCTGGCCGATCTACTTCAGCTTATCTGCAGCATCAACAGGTGGTGAGATAAGACTGGGGAAAGGGGGGAAGGTTGTAGGGGTGGTTGGTTACCCCTCTTGGGGATTTTGGTCTTTGGGAGGGCTGTGGTGTTTCTGTATTACCTTTTCACTGTATATATCTGTACGTATCTGTTATACCTTGTAAATATCTGCTTGTATATTGTGCATTGCTGTAAACATAAAGCTTCATTTATCAACTTCCAGTGTTTTCTGAGTCCTAGCTGGGTTTTATAAAAGGTGGGGGGAGAGGTAACTGCTTAAACCACTACAGAAGGCAACAAAGTGGAATGGTTCAGGAAGCTTTCCAGTCTGCCCAGAGCTAGGATTTTCTGTTTGTGATTAACTTTCTAATGGCAAAATGTGCAGATGCTGGTGGCAGCGAGTGGCTGCAGTCCATCCTCATGTGGGGGGGGTGAGGACTCAACCCTGTTCAGAGCCCTGACAACTTGATTTCAGCCTGCTGAGCAGAGGAGAGTTATGTGCTCTCCCAGAAGTTTATATGTGGTCTCGGCGCTCTCAACTGGTACCTTCTCTGCAGTCCTTCAGTCCTTACCTTGTGATTTAGTGTAGCACATTAAAAAAAAGAAAAAAAAAAAAAAAAAAAAAAAAAAAAAGCAGTGTGTGAAAAGTTTCAGAGCCATCATTGGTCATTGTTACGGCAGCATAACGCTGACAAGCAACTGATGGAAAGAAAGGTTTTATTGCTCTGCTGCTCCCTTCTTCTGTGCCTGTTTGGCTTTTCAGCTTCTCGACTTTAGAGGCTCCATACGCGACTGGAGTCTTGAAGCAAGCCTCACTGGGTATAACATCATAGAATCATAGAATGGTTTAGGTTGGAAGAGACCTTAAAGATCAGCCAGTTCCAAACCCCCTGTGCCATAGGCAGGGACACCTCCCACTAGAACAGAACGCTCAAGACCTCATCCAGCCTGGCCTTGAACACATCCAGGGAGGGAGCAGACACAACCTCCCCATGCTATCTGTCTCAGTGTCTCACCACCCTCATTGTGAACAACTTTCTCCTAACATCGTGTTTAAATTTCCTCTCTGCCAGTTTCAACCCATGACTCCTCATCCTGTCATTACAAGACCTTGTGAACAGTCCCTCTCCAGCCTTCCTCTAGGTCCCTTTCAGATACTGGAAGTTTACTATAAGGTCTTCTCCAAGCCTTCTCTTCTCCAGGCTGAAAAGCCCCAACTGTCTCAGCCTATCCTCACAGCAGAGGTGCTCCAGCCCTCTGATCATCTTCATGGCCCTCCTCTGGACTCTCTCCAACAGTTCCATGTCCTTTTTGTGTTGGGGGCTCCAGAACTGCACACAGTACTCCAGGTGGGATCTAACAAGGGCAGAGTAAAGGGGCAGAATCCCCTCCCTTGCCCTGCTGCCCACAGCTTCTCTTAATGCAGCCCAGCACACAGTTGGTGTCTGGGTTGCACTCACACTGTTGGCTTATGTTAAGCTTCTCATCCACCCAGACCCCCAGGGCCTTTTCCTCAGGGCTATTTTCCAGCCACTTGCCACCCAGCCTGGAGTTATCTGCATCTCTGATACTGAAAGGACAATTTAACTTTACTGTAAAACTGCCTAGAGCAGCAACAAACTAAGCCATGGCTTGGCACATGGGTATATAAAATTGTTGTTATGGTTTTGGATTCACATTTGTTGGGTTTCGTGAAATAATTTGAATTGAGCTGACTTTAAAAGATTGTCCTCTGCAAATTGTCCTCTGCTGTTAGCATATCAAGACTCTCTTGAAATCTGTGAGATCTTTCCAGTCATGAAGCCTTACTGGAGGTTACTACATTCATTGGAGCAGTGTAAAAATGTAGCCTAAAAAGTCCCTCCCCAGAATTTTTGTAGCCCCTCTTCAGATACTGGAAAGCCACAAGAAGGTCATCTGGGAGCCTCCTCTTCTCCAAACTGAACAGCTCCAACTCTTTCAGTCCTCATAGCAGAGGTGCTGCAGCCCTCTGAGCATCCTCGTGGCCCTTCTCTGGACATGCTCCAGCATGTCCACATCCCTCTTGGAATAAGGGATCCAAAACTGGACACAGTACTCCAGGTGGGGTCTCACCAGGGCAGAGTAGAGGGGGAGAATCATCTCCCTCCACCTGCTGACCACACTTCTCCTGATGCAGCCCAGGCTCTGCTTGGCTTTCTGGGCTGCAAGTGCACACTGCTGCCTCATGTTGAGCTTCTCATCCACCAGTACCCCTAAGTCAACTCTCCTCAGGGCTGCTCTCCAGCCACTCACTGCCCAGCCTGGATTCACGCTTGGCAGAAACTTTGAATTCAAATTCAGAATTTCAGCTTCAGCCTTCCAGGCTCAGACTTTTCTGAGCTGCAGCACTGCCTGCGAAAGTACAGGGCCACAATTCCTTCTCCCCCATAAACAAGTCACTGATGAAAGCTTGTGCACAATAAATGACAGTGTGAATTTACAGCCTGTGGTTCACCCTGCCACTGGCTTTCAGGTGAGGGCATTCTCAGCCTAACTATTCCTGTCACACAGCTGCAGGTGTGCTTCTGTGCTGCTGATGGAGAGCCTTCTTCAAAGGCAGTTTCAGGAGGTGCTCGTTAGGCATGCGCTGTGATCTCCACTCTGGAAAGCTCTCTCTTCTCCCATGGTGCCTATATATAGAGGCTGGGGAGATCAATTTTCGACTTTGAAACTGATTCCACCTTTCCCTCTCACCTGCTCTGCCTCCCACCACTGCCTGAGAGAATTTTTTTTTTCCACGTGTAGTAGGGAATTAATTTTACATGCTCTAAGTGATGTAATTACGGGGCCCAAACTCCCTCTGCGACCAGCAGAAATTGATTTAGAGGAGGAGGCTGACACAGGTACAGCAGAGATGCCTCTGCTGCTCTCTCATTCCCTCTAGAAGAAACAGATAACCAACCTCCCAAACACGAATCCAACCTTTGTGACAAGCAGATAAGAAGGTGGCAATAAGGATCTTGCAATTCACATCCTCCCTAACTCACAGCACTAACCTAACATCTTCACGTTGCTTCTCTCATTCCCTCTAGAATAAGCAGCTGATCAACCTACCCAAGCATGAACCTAACCTTTGTGACAAGCTGATATGGATGTGGCAATAAGGAGCTTGCAATTCATAGAATCATAGAATCATAGAATGGTCTAGGTTGGAAGAGACCTCAAAGATCATCCAGTTCCAACCCCCCGCCATAGGCAGGGACACCTCCCACTAGATCAGGATGCTCAAGACCTCATCCAGCCTGGACTTGAACACATCCAGCGAGGGAGCAGACACAACCTCCCTGGGCAACCGGTGCCAGTGCCTCACCACCCTCACTGTGAAGAATTTCTTCCTAACATCCCGTTCAAATCTCCCCTCCGCCAATTTGAACCCATTCCCCCTTGTCCTGTCATTACAAGACCTTGTGAACACATCCTCTCTAACTCACAGCACTCACTAAATTCTCCATGTTGCTTCTCTCATTCCCTCTAGAATAAGCAGCTGATCAACCTACCCAAGCATGGAGCTAACCTTTGTGACAAGCAGAGAAGGATGTGGCATGAAGGAGCTCGCAATTCACATCCCCTCTAATTCACAGCACTCACCTAACTTCTCCATGTTGCTTCTCTCATTCTCTCTAGAAGAAATAGCTGAATAGCCTGGAGTCCTGTGTGCAGTTCTGGAGCCCCCAACACAAGAAGGACATGGAACAGTTTGAGCCAGTCCAGAGAAGGCCACCAAGATGCTGAGAGGGCTGCAGCAGCTCTGCTATGAAGACAGGATGAGAGTTGGGGCTCTGCAGCCTGCAGAAGAGAAGGCTTCCAGGAGACCTTAGAGTAGCATTTCAGTATCTGAAAAGGGTCTCGAGAAAAGCTGGGGAGGGACTTTTTAGGCTATCAGGGTTTAAATAGGTAGAGGGGAATTAGAAATGGGATGTTAGGAGGAAGTTCTTTAGAGTGAGGGTGGTGAAACACTGGAACAGGTGCCCAGGGAGGTTGTGGCTGCTCCCTTCCTGGAGGTGTTCAAATGCTGGTTGGATGAGGTCTTGAGTGACCTGTTCTAGTGGGAGGTGTCCCTGCCTCTGGTGAGGAATTGGAACTGGATGATCTTTGAGGTCACTTCCAACCTAAACCATTCTATGATTTTATGATTCTATCATCCTCCTTAATTCACAGAGCTCACTAACTCCATGTTGCTTCTCTCTTTCATTACCTCTAGAAGAAACAGCTGAGTAACCTTCCAAACACAAAGCTAACCTTTGTGACAAGCAGATAAGGAGGTGGCATGAAGGAGCTCACAATTCATATCCTCCCAATTCACAGCACTCACTAACTTCTCCATCTTGCCAGGCCAAAGTGCTATTTGGGTTCATAATAAATTTTTTTTCCTTACTGAAAGTTCCAGAAAGAGAATCAAGGTCCCAAGAGCAAACACTCCACATGGAATCACAGCATCATAGAATCATGGAATGGTTTGTTTTGGAAGGGACATCAAAGATCATCCAGTTCCAACCCCCTGCCATAGTCAGGGACACCTCCCTCTCGAACATGTTGCTCAAGATCTCAGTCCACTCCTCAGAGTTGCTTGTACGTCAGGTATTGCCGGTGGAACACTGTGCAAAAGTGCCACACTGAAGGCCAGTCCAGAGAAAGGCCACAAGGATGATCAGAGGGCTGAAGCATATCTGCTATGAAAACAGACTGAAAGAGTTGGGGCTGTTCAGTTTGGAGAAGAGGAGGTTCCCAGGTGACCTTCTTGTGGCTTTCCAGTATCTGAAGGGGGCCTGCAGAAAAGCTGGGGAGGGACTTTTGAGGCTCTCAGGTAGTGACAGGACTAGGGGGAATGGAGCAAAGCTGGAGGTGGGGAGATTCAGATTGGATTTGAGGAGGAAGTTGTTGAGCATGAGAGCGGTGAGAGCCTGGAATGGGTTGCCCAGGGAGGTGTTTGGGGCCACATCCCTGGAGGTGTTTGCAGCCAGGCTGGATGAGGCTGTGGGCAGCCTGATGTAGGTTAGGGTGTCTCTGGGCATGGCAGGGGAGTTGCAACTAGATGATCCTTGTTGTCCTTTCCAACCCTGACTGATTCTGTGATTCTATGAGGCAACCACAGGTTCTCTAGCCAACACTTTCCAGTGTTTCACCACCTTCATAGCAAAGAACCTCTTTCTAATGTTTAATTTAAATCTACCNGTCCCTTCCAACCCTGACTGATTCTATGATTCTATGATATATGTATATATAGACATATATGTATATGCACATACATATATATTCATATATATATATATATATGAATTATGAGTCTTCAGAAAGTATTTTAGGTATTAATTTTGGTTATTGTTTTGTGGCTGGATTGGTTTTGGGCTTTGTGCTTTGTTCGTGGTTTACTTGTATGTTGTTCTTGCGTTTTTTTCCCTTTTCTTTTTTTTTTTTTTCCCCTTCTTTTTCCACAAATCTTCTTTTTTTCTCGTCCTATGCTAAGATAATGACCTTTTTTTGTAGGCTTGNTCCTATGCTAAAATAATGACCTTTTTTTGAAGGCTGAGCTCTCTCAAGAGTGAGAAGAGCAAGAATTAGCACTTAAGACTTCAGTATGCAATCGCCATTGTTATGTGTGAACGATGCTGCAGGGCCAAGAGTATCTTTGGACTGAAGAAGCAGCTAATTACAGCACACAGCGAGTGCCAGCTCCCCTGCCTCAGACTTAGGTGCCTTTTAGAGTAAAACCGTGTTTGCTAGATGCAACCTGCTACTGCTTTACTGGAGTTTGGAGCATACTGAACTAAAAGCTAGAGGATGAGTGGAATGAGTTAACACCTGCTTGGACCATGGATATCAGGAGTTTAGATAGTTCTGGAACATAACAGGGAACAAAGCCTCTGCAGGAGTTTGCCTGAATAGTTGTGGTGCTGGCAAGTGAAAGGAGCTCAGCTCCAGGTTTCTCAGCAGCTTCTCCTCTCTCATACAGTCTTTGTTGGGAAATTTGCAGTTACCTTATTTGCCTTGGCTCTGGTTCAAAAAAAACCCATGAGAGACAGAATCATAGTTATTTTGGTGCTCACCCTAAATATTGCAATAAGGCAGCAGGGCAAAAGCAGGTGTTAAGAAATAAATGAAATTATTTAATGTTTTGTGCATCTGCATTAGGGTGCTTATTACTATAATGCCTAAGTGTTCCTGGAGTAATTTAGGTCTGCTCTGTGGAGGCTTTAATGAACTTCAATTGAATCATCTGCTGCTCTTCTGTTCCCCATAGAGAGACAATGCTTGGGATCCCCTTCTCCATTTTTTATTCCTTCCTGGGCCTTTCTAAGAGTGCTTTTATTGAAAAAAAAAAAAAAAAACTTGATGAATATAATTTTGCATGCATTCTGATTCTATTATTCAGACTCCTCAAGTAGTTTATTCTTGATACTTTTGTCTTCTCTTCGTGATGTGCAGAGTGAGACTCGGGAAATGAACTGCATCCACTGTAAGATTCTTTACAAACAGTGATTGAGAGGGAGGTGTAAAATCTTGGCTTGCCTGGAGAGATTTCAATACAGCTCAGGATCATTTCAGAAATAAGGCAAATGTAATTTCTAGACCTGGCAAATACCATCAATTTCATTTTTTCTGGGTTTTGTTTCAAGGAGCCTAATTATTGGCAAATCATAGAATCAGAGAATGGTTTAGGTTGGAAGGGACCTCAAAGCTCATCCAGTTCCAACCCCCTTGTGCCATAGGCAGGGACACCTCCCACTATAAGAGATCACTCAAGACCTCATCCAGCCTGGCCTTGAACACCTCCAGGGAGGGAGCAGACACAACCTCCTGTGGCAGAGCAGGGCACTGCCCCACCGGAGGTTTGAATGAGGTGTGAACTGTGGCAGGGCACACCCAGTCCACTGCCCCACCAGAGGTGTGAATGGGGCAGGAAACGGTCTGCCTCCCTCCCCACCTCTGCCACCGGAGGCTTAGTACAATAGGTGTGAAGTGCCTTCTCCCACCCTCCGTGGGCTTGAATAGGGAGGCAACAGATCACCTCAGTATAGATATGGCAGCAGGACAGATTGCAGCAGGACTTGCTTGGACTTGCAAGGACTTGCTTAGACCTTCACTGGGACCTGCACGGACCTGCACTGGGACCTGAACACGGACCTGGAGACACGAACCTCGCACGGACTTTGAGACAGTCTCCCATCTGTAAGTAGGGCAAGTTTCATGCCCAAACCTTTCCATTTTTCTGATTTTTCCTGAATTACAAGAAAAGGCATCATTGTGAAGACTTTTCCCGACCGAATTAGAACCCAAACTTAAACTAATCTACACACAGATTGTGGGTGGGGCTTTTGGAAATTATAAAAGCTACCTAATTTATAATTTCAGCCTCTTCAATAGCCCACAATCGATACACCTCCCTGGGCAACCTGTGCCAGGGTCTCACCATCCTCACTGTGAAGAGCTTCCTCCTAACATCCCGTTTCAAATTCTCTTTGCCAGTTTAAACCCATTACCCCTCAAGGTGCCATTACAAGACCTTGCCAAAAGTCCCTCCACAGCTCTCCTGTAGGCCCCTCTCAGATATTAGAAGGCTACTATAAAGTCTCCTCAAAGCCTTCTCTTCTCCAGGCTGCAAAGCCCAAACTCTCTCAGCCTGTCCTCATAACAGAGCTGCTGCAGCCCTCTGAGCACCTTGGTGTCCTCCTCTGGACTCTCTCCAACACTTCTGTGTTCTTCTTGTGTTGGGAGCCCCAGAACTGCACACAGTACTGCAGGTGGGGTGTGAGGAGAGCAGAGCAAAGGGGCAGAATCCCCTCCCTTGCCCTGCTGCCCACAGCTGCTCTTGCTGCAGCCCAGCACACAGTTGCTGTCTGGGCTGCACTCACACTGCAGCCTCATCTTGAGCTTTTCATCAGCCTACACCCCCAGGGCCTTTTCCTCAGGGCTGCTCTCAGCCATTCCCCACCCAGCCTGGAGCTGTGCTTGGGATTGTGCCCACCCAGGTGCAGGACAAGAAGGTCACACCTGTAATACCCTCAATGTATTCTGCTACTCATCAGGGATAAAATGCCTGAAAATTCAGCATGACATTTATTGCTGTGAATGCTATGAGTTACAGTCTAGTTCTGTCACCAGACTTGAAATCTAGAATCTTCATCTCTGTCCAGACCTGTGAGATATTTCATGTTTCTTTTTTATCTCAGAAGCTTGTAGTGGAAGATGATGCAGTAGAAAACAGCCCTGTCTGAACTGTGCAGCTGTAGTATCGTGAGCTCTTTTGGAATATGAATTTTTGCTCTGCAAATGGTACATTGGGTATCTTTCAAAATCTACCTTACAATAAGCTTTTGTATTTCTGGGGTGTGTTTTGTAGCAGACATTTCTGTGTATAGAAAGCTTTAAAAGACCACTGAAGTTACTAGAGAATAAAATTTGTCAACAAGAAGACACTGGAACGTGTCCAGAGAAAGGCAACAAGGCTGGTGAGGGGCCCGGAGCACAGCCCTGTGAGGAGAGGCTGAGGGAGCTGGGGGTGTGCAGCCTGGAGAAGAGGAGGCTCAGGACAGACCTCATTGCTGTCTACAACAACCTGAAGGGAGGTTGTAGCCAGGTGGGGTTGATCTGTTCTCCCAGGCAACCAGCAACAGAATGAGGGGACACAGTTTCAAGTTGTGACAGGGGAGGTATAGCCTGGATGTTGGGCAGAACTTCAACTCAGAGAGAGTGATTGGCATTGGAATGGGCTGTCCAGGGAGGTGGTGGAGTCACCATCCCTGGAGGTGTTCAGGAAAAGCCTGGATGAAGCACTTAGTGCCATTGGCTAGGGCTGGGTGTTAGGTTGGACTGAATGATCTTGGAGGTCTCTTCCAACCTGGCTTATTCTGCTCTTCAAAACTATGAAAATTTGCTGTTGCAAGCAAGTCTGACTAGCTCAATTTCAGTCCACTGGATGTCTGTGAAACATTTTCCCAGGTATGTTTTTAATCTTAATTTGAAGTAACCTTGCTGAGTCTGTGTAGTGCTTTAGCAGTTGCCTGCCCCCCCACCTTTTGAAATAAACCCCGGCCAGGATTCAGAACACTGGAAGTTAATAAATGAAGCTTTATATTTACAGCAATGCACAATATACAAGCAGATATTTACAATGTATAACAGATATTTACAGATATATACAGTGAAAAGGTAATACAGAAACACCACAGCCCTCTCAGAGGTCAAAATCCCCAAGAGGGGTAACCAACCACCCCCTACCACCTTTCCCCCCTTCCCCAATCTTATCTCACCACCTGTTGATGCTGCAGATAGACTGAGGTAGATCAGCTGGGGGGAGATTAGTAGTAGGAAAGAAGTTAGTAGAATTATTAAGAATCAGCTACAAAAGGCAGAGACAAAGGAACCATGCCAGAGAAGCAGCCACGGCCCAGTGAGGTCTGAAACCATCTTTACTATCTATGTTTGGGTTATAACTCTTAAAACAATTTTTTTTTTCTTTCTCAGGAAAGCTGTGAGTGAAGTGACACAATGTATTGTCATTTCTCAGCCAGTAGCCTAATTTCTCACTCAAATCCTCCAATTAGTTCAAACCAGGAAACTACAGTCAAAGTAAACTTTTGATCCAATTCTCACTTGTCTCAAACGAAAGGCTACAGTCACATAGAGCTACAGATAAAAGCCATGGATGTGTTAGGAAAACAGCCTTGGCTGACTCTTTATTCTTGGATCAGCACAGGGAATTGCTCTAACTACTGACTGACTAATATTTTTAGGTAAAAATGCTGGCTTTCCATACAGATGGTCATTCTTTCTAATATAAAGAGTACTGCGTGGCACAGAGAGTTCATTAGCATGAAATACTCACCCCATCCTGGTTCTTCGTAGTGCTAAATTTGCTTAAGTGGAAAAGGAGCCAAGATCCATGGCCTCACAGGGCTAATGAGGTCTTCCAAAGCCCTGGAAGGGCACAGGTGGTTATCTATTAGCATCTAGATCAGACTGTTTGACTTGCTTTCAAATTGCTTGTTAAGCTTCAAAAGCTTAAGGCTCCAAATCTATCTGGGATAATAGCTTTATTTTTTTAAAGTTTTTTTTTTTTTTTTTTTTTGCTGTGCTATACCAACTCATTTCCTTCAATTTCTATCCCAATTACAGTTATATTAGAGCATATTTCACCCCTAATTTTATGCCGCACGTGTAGTCAGCTCAACCCTGCACATTATNAAAAAAAGAAACAAAAGCAGCTGAAATAATGTTACGAAAGGCATTAGCAAATTCTGTGATTTTCATAATAAAACCGGTGCCTGGCGTTAGCATTTCAGGAGGAGGAGCACTTAATTACAAACCATAAGGCAACTGTGGCTATTCAGAAAGGTTCAGGTAGGCTCCATACATCCTAATTTTAATTCCAGCTGCTGCAGTTCAAAGGGAGCGATTGTTGAGAGCCTAAGATGGGGTATAAAGACCTTATAGTAGCTTTAAAGGGGCCTACAAGAGGGCTGGGGAAGGACTATTGACAAGGTCTTGTAATGACAGGATGGGGGGGAATGGGTTTAAACTGGCAGAAGGGAGATTTAAATGGGATGTTAGGAAGAAGTTCTTCACAGTGAGGGTGATGAGACACTGGCACAGGTTGCCCAGGGAGGTTGTGGCTGCTCCCCGTCTGGAGGTGTTGAAGGCCAGGTTGGATGAGTCCTTGAGCGACCTGTTCTAGTGGGAGGTGTCCCTGCCTATGGCACAAGGGGTTTGGAACTGGATGATGTTTGAGATCCCTTCCAACCTAAACCATTTTATGATTCTATAAAATGATGGTGTTCAACATGGCCTGAATTAATGTGAGCGTATTATTTTTAAGCTCTACTCAGGATTCAATATTTCTCTTGGTTTTGAGTTAAATCCTTTGCATTTGGTTCCTATTCAGCCCGTGGTTCATTTCTGCCTCGTTAAAGAGTGCTGCTGCACAATGATTGTGTGTGTGTGTGTGTGTGTGCCTGGAAATATAATTACTGCAAAGCTGAATATCATTGATAAATGGAGGCTACTTATCAGTATTGAGCATATAGGGGAAATAAAAAAGGGAATAATGCAATTTGTCTGAAGCAATTAGGTGCCCAAATTGGAGATAAAGGATTAAGGACGAGACTTTTAAAGAACCGAGGTGGGATAAATATCCTGGGTGTTCAAAAGCACAAACATGACACTTTCTGGTCTTTGTACTTTCTGTGGGCAAATGCTGGGTGCACAATACTAGATGATGCTATGAGGACAGGCTGAGAGAGTTGGGGCTTTTCAGCCTGGAGAAGAGAAGGCTTCCAGGAGAGTTTATAGTAGCCTTCCAATATCTGGAGCGGGCCTTTCATGAACAGGCTATGGCAAAGGTAAACGAAATGGAAGTACCTTGGAAACAATTATTTATGGATAATATTTTAGAACAGAAAATAGAAGGTATTGGGATGACTTTGTACATTTGTTTTATGGGCAGGGGTTTGAAACTAGATGATGCTTGTGGTCCCTTCCAACCCTGACTGGTTCTATGATTCTATGATCACTACTTTCATGAACAGGCTATGGTGAAGGTAAATGAAATGGAAGTACCTTGGAAATAATAATGTATGGATAATTTTTTAGAACAGAAAATAGAAAGTATTGGGATCATAGAATCATAGAATGGTTTAGGTTGGAAGAGACCTCAAAGATCATCCAGTTCCAACCCCCCACCATAGGCAGGGACACCTCCCACTAGATCAGGATGTTCAATACCTCATCCAGCCTGGCCTTGAACACCTCCAGGGAGGGAGCAGCCACAACCTCCCTGGGCAACCTGTTCCAGGATGACTTTGTAAATTTATTTTATGGGCAATTTCACAGACTTTCTCTCCTGGTGAGAATTTGGTAATTGATATTGATCGTCCCGAAAGTGAGTGCAGGAGTGTGTGTAATGGTATTGCTATGGTCTATTCACTTTACATGCATTGCAGCTGAGAAAATAAATAAGGGTCCCCATGTTAACAATTATGTCACGGAGAAGATCACTTTCACATTTCTGGATCATGGGAATATGGATTACTAAGCAGAGATGAATCCTCAGTGCAACACATAAAGTGTCTACTCCCACTTGAATAGCATTTCAGACCTGGAGTGCAAGGCTTCATCCAGATCTTTTCTGCTCTGTAATTCTAAGAGGTGAGAAAACAAACTGCAATGCTCCTGGAACTGTCTTTAGAGGAAATCTTGACTCCTTTGTGTCACAGGAAATAAACTGCATTTAGTGTGAACCTATGATACCGTGTGCCATCAGTGTGTTTCGGCTCCCTGCTATGGCTATCAACCCACTGAAATGGAAAAGAGCATGAGTGGATTTTGTTCTGCCCTGCAAAGTGTGGCTGTGGAGGTCAGCAAAAGGGCAGGAATAGCTTCATGCTAATCTCTTTGCTTGTACAGTGTGGAGACTGTAATGCCAATGGCTAGAAAGGAAAAGCAGACACTCTTGCATCCCAGGGAGGTGGTGGAGTCGCCAGCCCTGGAGGTGTTCAAGAAAAGCCTGGATGGGGCACTTAGTGCCATGCTCTAGTTGACTGGATAGGGCTGGTGTTCTCCCTTCAGTGGATTCTTGTGCAGCAGTCTGGCAAAGCAATGGCAAGCAGCACCCAATCCATCAAAAGGATTTCATAACAAGAGCATTGTTTTATCAACAGCCTTCCAGGAGGGCAGAGGGGAGATTTAAATGAGATGTTAGGAAGAAGTTCTTCAGAGTGAGGGTGGTGAGACACTGGCACAATTTGTCCAGGGAAGTTGTGGCTGCTCTCTCCCTGGGGGTGTTCAAGGCCAGGTTGGATGAAGCCCATCTAGTGGGAGGTGTCCTTGCCTGTGGTTGGGGGTTGGAACTGGATGATCTTTGAGGTCCCTTCCAACCTAAAGCATCCTATGATGGTTCTGGAGCCCCCAGCACAATAAGGACATAGAACTGCTGAAGAGAGTCCAGAGGAGGGCCACAAAGATGATCAGAGGGCTGCAGTACCTCTACTATGAGGACAGGCTGAGAGAGTTGGGGCTTTTCAGCCTGGAGAAGAGAAGGCTTCCAGGAGACCTTATAGTAACCTTCCAGTATCTGAAGGGGGCCTACAGGAAGGCTGGGGAGGGACTGTTCACAAGGTCTTGTAATGACAGGACGAGGGGGAATGGGTTCAAATTGGCGGAGGGGAGATTTGAACGGGATGTTAGGAAAAAGTTCTTCACAGTGAGGGTGATGAGGCATTGGAAAAGGTTGCCCAGGAAGGTTGTGTCTGCTCCCTCCCTGGATGTGTTCAAAGCCAGGCTGGATGAGGTCTTGAGCGACCTGATCTAGTGGGAGGTGTCACTGCCTATGGCAGGGGGTTGGAACTGGATGATCTCTGAGGTCCCTTCCAACCTAAACCATCCTATGATTCTATGATTCACCAGTTGAACACTGAGCCAAATAGACCCACAAAACCAAAACATTACTTCAAGCATTGTTTTGTTTGTTTCTCTTTATGGTTTGGTGATTTTTTTGTTTTTTTAATGAAATTTTGTCTTTGTGTTGCTATATTTTGGATACACCTATCTACCCATGCAAAACAATGTGTAAAATTGTTAAACAAAAAGGCTGATAAACAGATAGGACTTGCAACCAGGCAGAGAGCATGTCCCTGTGGTTCTGTATATGAACATTCAGAACATCAGCTACAGCTAATCTGCTCTGTGTTGGTTACACTGCTTGCTTCTGATTATATTAGAAACTGAGAAGAAAAGACTTTGAGGATTTATTTCTTTTCCCCAGTGTTTCCTGAGATGGTGTCATCAGCATCTGCATCATAGATGTATCACAGGATCACAGCATGCCAGTGGCTGGAAGGGGCCTTGAAAGCTCATCCAATTTCAAGCCCCCTACCAGAGCAGGATCACCTATACCAGATCACACAGGAACACATCCAGTCAAGTTTTGAATTATCTCCAGAGAAAGAGACTCCACAACCTCCCTGGGCAGCCAGTTCCAGTGTTTTGGCATCCTCACAGGGAAGAAATTCCTCCTCCTGTTTCTGTGGAGCATCCTATACCTCAGCTTCCTCCCATTGCCCCTTGTCCCATCACTGAGCATCACTGAGCCTGGCTCCAGCCTCCTGGCACTCACCCTGCACATATTTATAAACATTGATGAGGTCACCTCTCAGGCTGCTCTTATCCAAGCAGCACAGCCTCAGCTCCCTCAGGATCTCCTCATAAGATGCATGTTCCTTTCCCTTCATCATCTTTGTGGCTCTGAGCTGCAATCTCTCAAGCAGTTCTATATCCCTCTTGAACTGATGGGCCCAGAACTGAACACAGTACTGTAGATGTGGCCTCACCAGGGCAGAGCAGAGGGGCTGCAGAACCTCTCTCAACCTACTAACCACAGCCCTTCCGATACACCCCAGAATGGCATTGGCCCTCCTGGCCACAAGAGCACATTCATAGAATCATAGAGTGGTTTAGGTTGGAAGTGACCTCAAAGATCATCCAGTTCTAAGCCCCCTCCATAGGCAGGGACACCACCCACTAAAATAGGTCACTCAAGGCCTCATCCACCCTGGTCTTCAACACCTCCAAGGAGGGAGCAGCCACAACCTCCCTGGGCAACCCATTCCAGTATCTCACCACCCTCACTCTAAAGAACTTAATCCTAACATCCAGCTTAAATCTCCCCTCTTCCAATTTAAACCCATTCCCCTTCATCCTGTCATAACAAGACCTTGACATTGCTGGCTCATGGTCAACCTCCCTCCCACTAGGACCCCCAAATCCTTTTCCCCTTCACTGCCTTCCAACAGCTCAGTCCCCAACCTATACTGGTCGCTGGGGTTGTTCTTTCCCCAGTGCAAGAGTCTACACTTGCCCTTGTTGAATTTCATTAAATTTCTCCCTACCCTGCTCTGCAGCCTGTCCAAATCTGGCTTAATGGCAGCAAGTCTGACTGGTTTTGTTTGAATTTTGAACATTTCCACAAGGTCGTACACAGACTGGTATCAGAGTCCAATAATTTCTGAGCAGGTTCTATTAGATGCTCTGTACTTGGAGGGTACACTGTTGACTATCAGATGTACTCATTTGAAGATGTTTATCATTATACAAGATTCTGATTAAGCAAAGCGATGCAAAATATAAATGTATAGAATCATAGAATGGTTTAGGTTGGAAGAGACCTCAAAGATCATCCAGTTCTAAGCCCCCTCCATAGGCAGGGACACCTCCCACTAGAACAGGTCACTCAAGGCCTCATCCACCCTGGTCTTCAACACCTCCAAGGAGGGAGCAGCCACAACCTCCCTGGGCAACCCATTCCAGTATCTCACCACCCTCACTCTAAAGAACTTAATCCTAACATCCAGCTTAAATCTCCCCTCTTCCAATTTAAACCCATTCCCCTTCATCCTGTCATAACAAGACCTTGACATTGCTGGCTCATGGTCAACCTCCCTCCCACTAGGACCCCCAAATCCTTTTCCCCTTCACTGCCTTCCAACAGCTCAGTCCCCAACCTATACTGGTCGCTGGGGTTGTTCTTTCCCCAGTGCAAGAGTCTACACTTGCCCTTGTTGAATTTCATTAAATTTCTCCCTACCCAGCTCTGCAGCCTGTCCAAATCTGGCTTAATGGCAGCAACTTTGACTGGTTTTGTTTGAATTTTGAACATTTCCACAAGGTCGTACACAGACTGGTATCAGAGTCCAATAATTTCTGAGCAGGTTCTATTAGATGCTCTGTACTTGGANATCTTCCCTCTGCCGTTTTAAACCCATTCCCCCTCATCCTGTCATTACAAGACCTTGTGAACAGTCCCTCCCCAGCCCTCCTGTAGGCCCCCTTCAGATACTGAAAGGTTACTATGAGGTCTCCTCGAAGCCTTCTCTTCTTCAGGCTGAAAAGCCCCAACTCTCTCAGCCTGTCCTCAGAGCAGAGGTGCTCCAGCCCTCTGATCATCTTTGTGGCCCTCCTCTGGACTCTCTCCAGCAGTTCCATGTCCTTCTTGTGCTAGGGGCTCCAGAACTGCACACAGTACTGCAGGTGGGGTGTGAGGAGAGCAGAGTAAAGGGGCAGAATCCCCTCTCTAGCCCTGCTGGTAATGCCTCTCTTAATGCAGCCCAGGACACGGTTGGCTGTCTGAGCTGTGTGTGCACACTGTTGGCTCACGTTGAGCTGAGATATGCTGAAAACCACAAAACTAAGCTGCACTTAGCAAAGTGTAACAATTGTACAAGGCATCCCTGTTCACCAGGAAGGAATAGGTGGGTTGAAGCTGTCTCAAGTCCTTTTGCTCTTTTCCCAGTTCTTTTGCTGGTTGTCTAGATGTATGGTCTTTTAAGCTAAACAGCTTCTTGTCTTTCCTGGTCTGGCTAACCTGGAGACACATTCACAGCATCACAGGATCACAGGATGTTAGGGTTTGGAAAGGACCCAAGGAGATCATTGAGTCCAACTGCCCTGCCAGAGCAGGACCATACAATCTAGCTCAGGTCACAGAGTAACACATCCAGATCCAGACAGGCCTTGAAAGTCTCCAGAGAAGGAGACTCCACAACCTCTCACACTCTTTTAGTAAATCAGGAAGAAACATTTACTTCACCAGCTGATCCACGCAGCTGCTGGTAGCTGTTTATCTAGAACAAAGGTCATCTTACAGTCCACTTTCTTCTGAAATAAAGTGAAATTCTTTGCAATGGCTTTGGTCAGTTGCAACCATTTACTCCCAAGTTTCGCAGGCACGTCCCACTTGACCAACTTGACCTCTGCTCCTTCTTCCCTGGTAGGATTTTATGTGCCTACAAGAAGTATGTGAAACGAGACTGTTTTTTCCCTTCCTTTTCCACCAGATACTGAAATTCTAGGATGGAAAAGGGTACCAGGGTCCAAAGTCTACCCAAGGTAGTAGTGCAGTTCTCCAGGTTTTTCAAAGTACCCTTGGATTTTCTGTGCCTGCTTTTTGTTTGGTTTGGATTTTTGAGTATGGGTTTTGGTTTGGTTTTTTTTTTTTGTTTTGTTTTGTTTTGTTTTTTGGGGGGTTTTTTTTGAAGATAAATCACAGGATGTCAGGGGTTGGAAGTAACCCAAAGAGATCATCGAGTCCAACCTTCCTGCCAGAGCAGGACCATACAATCTAGCTCAGGTCACACGAGAATGCATCCAGGCAGGCCTTGAAAGGCTCCAGAGAAGGAGACTCCACAACCTCCCTGGGTGGCCTATGCCAGGGATCTGGGGCCCTTACAGTCAAGAAGTTCCCCCTTGTATTGAGGTGGAAGCTCCTGTGCTGCAGCTTATACCCATTGCTCCTTGTCCCATCAGAGGGAGCAAGGGAGCAGAGCCTGTCTGCTCCCCTCCTGACCAGCCCTCAGATATTTAGAAACATTTATTAAATCTCCTCTCAGTCTTCTTTTCTCTAGACTAAGCAGCCCCAGGTCCCTCAGCCTCTCCTCATCAGGCAGCGCTCCAGTCCCTTCATCATCCTTGTAGCCCTCTGCTGGACCCTCTCCAGCAGATCCCTGTCCTTCTTAAACTGGGGAGCCCAAAACTGAATGCCATACTCAAGATGGGATCTTACCAGGGCAGAGTAGAAAGGGAAGAGAACCTCCCTTGATCTGCTGGACACACTCTTCTTAATACACCCCAGGATCCCATTGACCTTGTTGTCCACAAGGGCACATTGCGGTGCCATGGATGTTCTCCACCAGCACTCCCAGATCCCTCTCCACGGGCTTCTGTCCAGCAGATCACCTCCTAGCCTGTACTTCTGCAGTTTATTCTTCCTCCCCAGGTGCAGGTCTCTGCACTTGTCCTTGTTGAACCTCATTTGATTCCTCTGTGCCCAGCTCTGTCTGTCCAGGTCTCTCTGGATGGCCACACAGCCTTCAGCTGTATCAGCCAAGCCTCCCAGTTTGGTGCCATCAGCAAATTTGATGAGCAGACTCTGTCCCCTCATGAAGATGCCCTCTCTGTCTTCTCTCTCATGAAGAGAGGGAGGAGAACCTCCCTTGATCTGCTGGACACACTCTTCTTAATACACCCCAGGATCCCATTGGCCTTCTTGGCCACAAGGGCACATTGATGTCCTGTGGGTAACTTATCCACCAGCACTCTCAGGTCCTGCTGTAATGTTCTAATTGAATATCTGAACAAAACTCTGTTTATATTGATACAGAGCTCCCAGCAGCCTACTGCTAGTGGTGTCCTCGAAGAAACACCTCTCTCACAGAGGCATGTAGCAGCTCACTACTGTAATGATCCCTCAAGAGGAATTTAATTTTTAATTAAGTGAAGCAGTGTGTTTACTCTTGCTATATAGCTGATTAATCAGGTCTTCCTTAGTTGTGCAGAGGAAAGAGGCTAAATTAAATATGCCTTTAATAAGATGACAGGGAATCAACCTTTGCTGTCATCTGGAGGGCAATATATAAAGCACAACTATTAGAGGAGATTGTTCCAAAGAGTTTAGATAACATCCATTAAGAGGCAGCTTAAGCAGTGGCAGACTGGTAGGAAGAAACCTAACCCACCTCACTGAGTTTCATGTTGAAGCTACCTCTAGTATCTTAATGCTCAGGCCTGACAGAGACTCTGGTGTAGCAGAGTTTACCCCTTCAGGAATACTAAAACATCTGCAGGTCCTCTGATGTTCAAGTCCTGACTAAAATGCATGGGTTATCAGAAGATGACTGCTGTTTTCCTGAATATCTTAGTTAGGAATATGGTCAATGAAGGAAGGTGACTCATTAGAAACAGCAGTAAGAGGTTTCATAGAATCATAGAACCATTGAATGGTTTAGGTTGGAAGAGACCCCAAAAATCAACCAGTTCAAACCCCTTGCCATAGGCAGGGACACCTCCCACTAGAACAGGTCACTCAAGGCCTCATCCAGCCTGGCCTTGAACACTTCCAGGGAGAGAGTAGCCACAACCTCCCTGGCCAACCTGTTCCAGTGTTTCGCCACCCTCACTGTGAAGAACTTCCTCCTAACATCCAGTTTAAATCTCCCCTCTGCCACTTTAAACCCATTCCTCCTTGTCCTGTCATTACAAGACCTTGTCAATAGTCCCTCCCCAGCCCTCCTGTAGGCCCCCTTCAGATACTGGAAGTCTACAAGGTCTCCTCAAAGCCTTCTCTTCTCCAGGCTGAAAAGCCCCAACTCTCTCAACCTGTCCTCATTACAGGGCTGCTGCAGCCTTTTGAGCATCTTCATTCATGTAAAGGTCTGAGCATCTTGATATTCTGTGCTTAACCCTAGAGAGGTGTTTAATCTACTTGTTCATGTAAAGGTCTGAACACCTTGATCTTCTGTTCTTAATCCTGTTTTGGGTCTACTTTTTCATGAGCCCCAACTCTCTCAGCCTGTCCTCAGAGCAGAGCTGCTGAAGCCCTCTGATCTTCGTGGCCCTCCTCGGGACTCTCTCCAACAGTTTCACATCCTTCTTGTGGTTGGGCCTCCAGAACTGCACACAGTACTCCAGGTGGTGTCTGATGGCAGCAGAGTAAAGGGGGAGAATCCCCTCCCTTGCCCTACTGGCAATGGAGGTTTCCTGTAAAAAAAGGTTTTACAGGTTTCCTGTAAAAAAAGAAAAATTAAGCGCAGTGAAATTGGCAGCAAAACTACCAATTATTTCTGCAGGACAGAAACTTCACACCAGATCTTCTTGCTTCATCTCTACTGCAGTATAATCTTTATGTCAGTTCTTCATTCAACCATTGTTTTGTCAATAAAGTGCTTTTATTGGGGAAAAAAAAACCCCAAACACACAGATCTGAGCATGCATTTCTTGGCAAGAAAGAGGATAGGAAATGAGCTGCTTCTTCTTCTGGCTCAAGTCAGGATGTATCAGAGCACATCATTCCTGTAACAGCAACAGAATTACAGCCTGACATGAGTTTTTGACCCCCCCCC
>VWZI01008653.1:149746-173001 GCA_013396835.1 Psilopogon haemacephalus | reverse complement strand
TTCTTTTTCTTTTTCTTTTTTCCCTGCTCTGGCCATTCTGATTAAATGGGTTTGTGGTCTCTGTTCTCAGGACACCAAAAGGAATTAACCTCAGTGATTTTGAAATTTTTTTTTTTCCGGGTGGCTCTGCCCTCATTTATGCCTCAGGCACCTCTCTAGGGATGGAGATGGATGGTAATTATCTAGGCACCAAGGAAGGAAGCTAATGAATTGGAGAGCAGTATTGAAATGTAGCCTTTGCTAACTAACACACACATTTACCAGCAGCTCTGTAAAATAGTGTCCTTGAAAGGTAGCTGCATTTATGGCAGAGTTTCAAAGGGAAGCCCTTTAGATAACTCCTTAGGCCTTTTATATATGCAACTCCTCCTTAGGCTCTTTATATATGCAATTCTATACTGACCTACACATTTGGGCTCATGAAATCATACGAGGTGACATTCCAGAATGACNCAGACACCACACCCCTCCCAGAGACCAAAATCCCCAAGAGAGGGTAACCAACCACCCCCTACCACCTTTCCCCCCTTCCCCCAATCTTATCTCACCACCTGTTGATGCTGCAGATAAGCTGAAGTAGATTGGCCAGGGGGGATTAGTAGTAGGAAAGTAGTTAGTAGAATTACTGAGAATTAGCTACCAAGGCCAAGACAAAAGGAGACCATGCAAAGAGAAGCAGCCACAGCCAGAGCAGTCAGAAACCATCTGATATCTGTGTTTTGGGTACAACACTTAAAAACAATTTTTTTCATTCTCAGTAAAACTCTGGTGAAGTGACATCCTGTGTTTACCTCTCTCAGCCAATAGTCTAATTTCTGACTCAAATTCTCCGATTAGTTCAAACCAGTACAGGCTCAAAGTCAAATTAGTTTTAAGGTGAGTCCTGTTTAGTTTGTGAAAGAGTTTGTGTTTGGTAACTGGTGGTTGGGCTGGACCAGATCAATCTTGTGTTGCTTTGACTCTCTATGCCAACTTGAGGGAGATTGCTAAACTTTCTCAGTGGTTTAGGACACACTACCTTTGTGGTTGTCAAGATCTGGAGGCCAGAGATTAACATGATCTCTGTCCAGAGGAGTAAGACCTGTTCTTATAGCTTTCTGTGCTGTGAAATTAAGGTACAAGTGAGACCTGATATCACCACAGAACTATTTATTAAGGGATAAAGTTGGACAAAACAGAGGGAAAAAGGGAGTGGGGGAGAGAGAGAGAGGGAGGGAGCAATGGAGAAATTAGGAGAGGAAAAGAGCAGGGGAGGGAGACAAGCAGGGATTATATTACCATCAGATGGAGAAGGGGGGAGGGAGAGAGGTGTGCGTGGTCCAGGGATGCTCCATAGCGCTCATCAGGGGTCTGTCTTCTAGCTGGTGGAGTTGTTGTTCCTTGAGTTCTCCTCCCTGAGTTCTTCTACTGGCAGGCATTTCTCAGGTTTTTTTTTTTTTATACAGTTTTTACAGTCCCAGTCTTATCATTGTCCAGGTGCAGCTCCCCAGGAATTCCTCCTGTGCATTGTCATGCCTTAGCAGGAGTCTGGCAGCATCACCGGGGAGGGCCTCTGCCCCCTCCCTGTGCCGCTTACCTGTTTATACCCTGAATACACATAGGTCTTTTCTCTTTGGGGTAGCTGATACTAGTCATGCATATCCTGAATACCAGTGCCAAGCAGAAATCCAGGAAAGTCACAAAAAGCCACAGTATTTACATCCCGGAGCATCAGCAAAGGTGCTGTATCTCTGATAATTTGCATCCCTTAAATGTTCAGCCAGGAACATTGTCTGAGTTTGTGGGAAGGAAACAAGTCAATCCTTATCTTCCTTGATTCAAACAAGGGAGAGCCTTCAGACTCTCACAGTGGCCCATGCCTACTGCCACAAATGAACAGCTTATTCTTTCCTGCTAGAAGAACCTAAGTAAGATGTCTCCCTTTCCCCTTGGAGGAAGATGCTGTGAGCTTTGCTTTCCTTGGTACCAGCACATAGCCATGTGTTTCCTGTCACCAGTTTGCACTTGTGAGTCTCTGATTTGTGAGCTGGGTAGCTTGAGATGCCAGGGCCAGGTTGCTTGCCAAGTTTCAGTTGAGGTCTCTTTCCCATGTGGCTAATTACATCAGGTGTGTTCATCTTCCATCTGGCTTGAGGGTTAAATTGCACTGTTGCAACTTGAGGAGTTTCCAGCATAGGTGGTGAGAAAAACTTCTCTTCCATGAGTTATTTGTCTGATCTGAAGGTCTGAACATCTTGGTCTGTGCTTAGACCTAGAGAAGTGTTGAGTCTCCTTTTTCATGTGAAGGTGTGAACGTCTTGATCTTCTGTGCTTAACCCTAGAGAGGTGTTGAGTCTACTTTTTCATGTGGAGGTGTGAACAATTTAGTCTCTGTTTAACCCTAGAGTAGTGTTGGGTCTACTTGTTCATGTGAAGGTGTGAATGTCTTGATCTTCTGTGCTTAACCCTAGAGAGGTTTTCGGTCTGCCTGTTCACATGAAGGTCTGAGCAACTTAGTCTGCGTTTAACCCTAGAGAAGTTTTGAGTCTACTTTTTCATGGGAAGATGTGGATATCTTTATCTTCTGTTATTAACCCTAGAGAGGTGTTAGGTCTACTTATCAGAGAATGGTTTAGGTTGATCTCAAAGGGACCTCAAATTTCATCCAGTTCCAACTCCCCTGTGCCATAGGCAGGGACACCTCCCACTAGAACAGGTCACGCAAGGCCTCATCCAACCTGGCCTTCAATACTTCCAGGAAGAGAGCAGCCACAATTTCCCTGGGCAACCTGTTCCAGTGTCTCACCACCTTCACTGCAAAGAACTTCCTCCTAACATCCCATTTAAATCTCCCCTCTTCCAGTTTAAACTCATTACCCCTCGTCCTGTCATTACAAGACCTTTCAGTAGTCCATCCCCAGGCTTCCTGTAGGTCCCTTTCAGATACTGGAAGGTTACTATAAGGCCTCCTGGAAGCCTTCTCTTCTCCAGGCGCAGAACCCCAACTCTCTCAGCCTGTCCTCATAACAGGACTGCTCCAGCCTTTTGAGAATCTTCATTCATGTAAAGGTCTGAACATCTTGATACTCTGTGTTTAATCCTAGAGAGTTGTTTGGTCTACTTGTTCATGCAAAGGTCTGAACATCTTGATCTTCTCTGCTTAACCCTGTGTTGGGTCTACTTGTTCATGTGAAGGTCTGAACATCTTGATCTTCTTGTGCTTAACCCTGAAGAGGTGTTGTTTTACATCCACAATGACTTCCATGCACAATTTTTACTCCAGTGTTTCTGTCTTGTTCTACAGTGGTCTGAGATCACAAGGTCTGCCTTCTATGTGAAGGAGACAGAAGCTTTCCTACTGTCTCTTTTATGGAGTAGTTGTCCCATTGGTTTGTTTTATGTGGTAACTGTGGGAAAGTAAGCTTCTGGGCAAAGAGGGGAAGGTTTGTGCATGCTGTATTTCTTCCCCCTTCATTCTCAGCAAGCAGAGGTATAATCTGATCTACAAAAAAAAGCCACCCTGAGAGTGATTATACATCTTTGAGACGCTATTACCATATCTTAATGGGTGCACCTTGTGGACAAAAAGAATTTCTGAGTTTGCTTTAGTGACTCTGCTCTGGTGAGACCACACCTGCAATACTGTGTCCAGTTTTGGGCTCCCCAGTTCAAGAGTGACAGGGATTAGCTAGAGGGAATCCAATGGAGTGCCATGAGGATGATTTGACTTGAGCATCTCTCCTATAAAGAGAGACTGAGAAACTTTGGCTTGAGCATCTCTCCTACAAAGAGAGACTGAGAAACCTGGAGCTGTTTAGTCTTGAGAGGAGAAGACTGAGAGGAGATTATAATTATCTGAGGGGTTGGTGTCAAGTGGATGGGGCCAAGCTCATTTTGATGGTGTGCAGTAGTAAGACAAGGAACAATGGATGCAAACTGGAACAGAGAAGGCTTCACCTCAACATGAGGAGAAACTTCTTTACAGTTGGGGTGGCAGAACACTGGAACAGGTTGCCCAGAGACGTTATGAAGTCTCCATCACTGGAGATGTTCAAGACCTGTCTGGATGTATTCCTGTGTGACCTGTTCTATAGGTGATCCTCCTTTTGCCAGGGAGGGCTGGACTCAATGATCTCTGGAGGTCCTTTCCAAGCTCTACCGTCCTGTGATTCTGTGACTGCATCCTGCCAACAGGTCGATTAATATTCTGAGAGCTGTTTCTCCACTTTAGTTCCTTCTGTTCACAGATTTTCATAAATAGCAGCTTAGGATGTGATTTATGGCTCCTCTGTATTGTCTTTACCATATCAATTAAATAAATACACACTAAGCATAATGATAATTGGCTGAAGTTTCTCGGGGCTCACTCCCCAGCCTTCTGTTCTGCGTGCACAATTCATGCCTGTGGATTACAATGATGAACAAGCAGGGTTGTAGAAGAAATATATTTTGCTTACTATTAACATTTTTTTCAGCCTCTATTAGTGACAGTGTTTTGCTGAACGTCCATAAACCACCTGTGCTTTAGGGGAGCTCAGATTTAGCATCTGAATTGCTTCGCTGGGTAGCTCCTGTCAAGAGCTTAAAGTGTTCTCACTTTGATTGACACATCTCAGAATAAAGACACTATTTGTCATTGCCATAGCAGAAGATATTTATTTCTCTTTTTGTGTTTAAGACGTTGAATAGGGGAAAAAAAAATTCAAATGAGCTTTTCCTGTGCTTTTCTATCCATCTCAGATGCGTTGTGATGCATAAAAAGGCTTTTTTTTTCACAGGCTGCTTGTCTTTAGGAAGAAGTTCTTCACAGAGAGAGTGATTGGCATTGGAATGGGCTGCCCAGGGAGGTGGTGGAGTCACCATCCCTGGAGGTGTACAAGAAAAGCCTGGACGGGGCACTCAGTGCCATTGGCTAGGGCTGGGTGTTAGGTTGGACTGAATGAGCTTGGAGTTCTATTCCATTCTATTCTATTCTATTCTATTCTATTCTATTCTATTCTATTCTATTCTATTCTATTCTATTCCATTCCATTCAACACAGGATCACAAGCTGTCAGGGGTTGGAAGGGACCCAAGGAGGTCATCAATTCCAACCCCTCTGCCACAGCAAAACCAGACAATCTAGCTCAGGTCACACAAAAATGCATCCAGACAGGCTTTGAATTCTCCAGAGAAGGAGACTCCACAACCTCCCTGGGTGGCCCATGCCAGGGATCTGGGACCCTTACAGGAAAGGAGTTCCCCCTTGTGTTGAGGTGGAACCTCCTGTGCTGCAGCTTATACCCATTGCTCCTTGTCCTATCCCAGGGAGCAAGTGAGCAGAGCCTGTCCCCCCCTTCCTGGCACCCATCCCTCAGATATTTATAAACATTTATTAAATCCATTCTCAGTCTTCTTTTCTCTGGACTAAGCAGCCTCAGTTCCCTTAGCCTGTCATCACCAGGCAGTGCTCCAGTCCCCTAATCATCCTCTTAGCCCTCTGCTAGACTTTCTCCAGCAGATCCCTGTCCCTCTTAAGCTGGGGAGCCCAATATTCAAGATAGGGTCTCACCAGGGCAGAGCAGAGGGAGAGGAGAACCTCCCTTGATCTGCTGGACACACTCTTACAATACACCCAAATAACTAATCAGTCTTGTGGATGGCTTATATCTTCCACTCCTTTAATCTACATTTGCAGGTTTCCAATTAAATGCTTTGAGAAGTTATTCTTAAAAAGGTCTGGAAGGGGACAGCCACAAATATTATTTTATTTCCTGCCCTCTTAATGGATTCTGCATGAACCATATCAAGAAAATGAGAAATATCCAACTACACAAATTTAATCAGATATGGGAGTCATCAGGGGAACATTTTTGGGCTTTTTCTACATTTTCCAATGTATCTGCAGCAGTATTTTAAGGAGGTTTTTGCCCACGAATTCATTGATGCTGCATGAGCCAGAAAATAATCCCTATGCCTTTTACATAGAATGGTTTAGGTTGGAAGAGACCTCAAAGATCATCCTGTTCCAACTCCCCTGTGCTATAGGCAGGGACACCTCCCACTAGATCAGGACGCTCAAGACCTCATCCAGCCTGGCCTTGAACCCCTCCAGGGAGGGAGCAGCCACAACCTCCCTGGGCAACCTGTGCCAGTGTCTCACCACCCTCACTGTGAAGAACTTTCTCCTAACATCCCGTTTAAATCTCTCCTCTGCCAGTTTGAACCCATTCCCCCTTGTCCTGTCATTACAAGACCTTGTGAACAGTCCCTCCCCAGCCTTCCTGTAGGCCCCCTTCAGATACTGGAAGGTTACTATAAGGTCTCCTGGAAGCCTTCTCTTCTCCAGGCTGAAAAGCCCCAACTCCCCCAGCCTGTCCTCATAGCAGAGGTGCTCCATTCCTCTGATCGTTTTCGTGGCCCTCCTCTGGACTCTCTCCAGCAGTTCCATGTCCTTCTTGTGCTGGGGGTTCCAGAACTGCACACAGGACTCCAGGTGGGGTCTGACAAGAGCAGAGTAAAGAGGCAGAATCCCCTCCCTTGCCCTGCTGGTAATGCCTCTCTTGCTGCAGCCCAGCACACAGTTGCTGTCTGGGCTGCCTGTGCACACTGTTGGCTCATGTTGAGCTTCTCATCTACTCACACCCCCAGGTCCTTTTCCTCAGAGATGCTCTCCAGCCACTCACCACCCAGCTTGAATTTGTTCTTGGGATTGCAGCGACCCAGGTGCAGGACCTTACACTTGGCCTTTTTGAATTTCATGAGGTTGGCCTGGGCACAGCTCTGCAGCCTGTGCAGGTCCCTCTGAATGGATCCCTGCCCTCTAGCAAGTCAACTGTGCCACACAGCTTGGTGCCAGCTGCAAACTTGCTGAGAGTGCACTGATTCCTCTGTCCACGGCACTGACATGTGCATGCTAATTTTTATCTTACCTGTTAGGACTTCACAAGCGGCAAAATATTCTTCTGTTTCATTTTGTTCTCACACAAGCTCATGGAGCCTAAACACACAGTCCTCAAGTGCACTAAAGTGGTGCTTTACAGCAAACAAATGCATGTGCTTGGCAGGCTGTACCTTTTTCTGTGCTTGTTCTAGTAGAGATGTTTGCCTGTTTTTGGCAATGAGTGACAACGTTGGCTCCTGTTCCTCTTGTAATCCATTATAAACTGCATATCTTTTCTGCAGAGCTGCTGCCTAAGCAAGCATTCCTGATCCTGTGTCAAGCAATTGATTATTCTTGGCTCTTTATGTGCGCTCTGCTAAACTGTGTTAATTTATTTTTTTTTTTTCAGTCTGTTTCCTTTTTAGTCAAGGTAATATTGAATTCTGATGTTGCTCTCTAACAGAGCAGTGCTATACTAGGTAGTGCTAATGTAGTGCATAGTAGTGCTGAGAGAGTTGGGGCTTTTCAGCCTGGAGAAGAGAAGGCTTCCAGGAGACCTTGGAGTAGCCTTCCAGTATCTGAAGGGGGCCTACAGGAGGGCTGGGGAGGGACTATTCACAAACTCTTGTAATGACAGGATGAGAGGGAATAGGTTTAAACTGGCAGAGGGGAGATTTAAACTGGATGTTAGGAGGAAGATCTCTGCAGTGAGCGTGGCGANTAGTGCATAGTAGTGCTGAGAGAGTTGGGGCTTTTCAGCCTGGAGAAGAGAAGGCTTCCAGGAGACCTTGGAGTAGCCTTCCAGTATCTGAAGGGGGCCTACAGGAGGGCTGGGGAGGGACTATTCACAAACTCTTGTAATGACAGGATGAGAGGGAATAGGTTTAAACTGGCAGAGGGGAGATTTAAACTGGATGTTAGGAGGAAGATCTCTGCAGTGAGCGTGGCGAGACACTGGCACAGGTTGCCCGGGGAGGTTGTGTCTGCTCCCTCCCTGGAGGTGTTGAAGGCCAGGTTGGATGAGGCCTTGAGTGACTTGTTCTTGTGGGAGGTGTCCGTGCCTATGGTTGGGGGTTGGATCTGGATGATCTTTGAGGTCTCTTCCAATCTAAATCATTCTATGATTCTATATTCCAGGGTGATATCACCTACTGCTTTAATCATGGAATGGCTAGAGAGGACCTTAGAGATCCTCAACTCCAACCTTCCCACCATGGGCAGGGACACCTCTCAACTAGATTTGGCTGCTCCAAGCCTCATGCAACCTGACTTTCAACACTCCCAGGGAGGAGGCAACCACAACCTCCCTGGGCATCCTATTCCAGAGTCTCACCACCCTTGCACTGAAGAGCTTCTTCCTAAGCTCTCTAGTCTGAATTTACTCTCCCAGGGCTTAATACTGTTCCCCCTTGTCCTATTAGTAAACACCCTTATGAAAAGCTCCTTTCCAGCATTCCTGTAGGATCTCTGCAGCTATTGAAAGGCAGCTATGTGGTCCCCCTGGAGTCCTTTAGGCTGAACAACCCCAGCTCCCTCAGCCTATCCTCATAGCAGAGGTGCTCCAGTGCATGGATCATTTTTGTGGCCTTTCTCTGGACTCCAACAGCTCTGTGTCCTTCTTATGATGGGGACACCAGGACTGGATGCAGTATTCAAGGTGGGGTCTCACAAGAGCAAAGAGGAAGCATCACCTCTCTTGCCCTGCTGGCCACACTCCTTTTCATGCATTTTAGGGTGCAATTTAATGAGAAAAATCTCTCTTCCACCTTTCAGATCTTTAATAAATGTATGAATTAATACCAATATATAATTTAAGAACACATAAATTACCCTGCAACACTACATTTAGTATTTCTTTCCTTCTGGATCCTGAACTAGTGGTAGTCAAACCCTTTTAATGGTTTTCAAGTCAGTTTTTGCGACCTATAATAGTTTTTTTCTGTAACAGTTGGGCCTGGAGCAGGCTTCCCTAAGCTGTAAGAAGATCATGTGAGAAAGTGTCCAAATCTTACCAGCTTCAGGAAAGAGAGGAGACTGACTACTGGGGAAAAGCTTCCTGTGAAAACTCAACAGGTTAATGGAAAGATTGATTTGACATGTTTTATCTCTGGCAAACCCATTGCAAGGGGTTGGAAGTGACCTCTGGAGATCTTCAAGTCTAAACCTTGTGCCAGGGCAGTTCACACAAGAATGCATCCAGACAGACTTTGAATGTCTCCAGAGAAGAAGACTCCACAACATCCCTGGACAACTTGTTCCAGTGCTCTGTGATCCTTACAATTAAAGTTCTTCCTCATATTGAGGTGGAACTTCCTCTGCTGCAGTTTATAGACATTGCTCCTTGTCCTATCATGGGATGCAAATGGACAGAAGCTGTCCCTTCCTTCTTGACCCTCAGCCCTCAGATGTTTATACACATTTATTAGATCCCCAAGATCTATGATCTGTGCCCTTCTTCCTCTCTCTATCTTCAGGACTTTTTCAGCTGCTTTTACTGTCCATTACTGGCCTGAGGTCCATGCTGGTGGATCGTTCCTTGGCTCCTACCACACAGCTCCTGTGTAGAGATAAGTCTGTGACATATTAGCCTTCCAATATCTGAAGGAGACATCACCAATGTTTTCCTTTCTCAGCCTAGAGCCCAATTTCGCCCAATTACCCTCAAACCAGCACAAGTGTGCTTATAGCATCACTTTCCAATGTCAGGAGCCTTTTTTTTGGTTATGCCAAAGAAGACATTTGCAATGCTGATGAATAGCAACCACTTCAGGAATATTTTATGAAGGTATTACTAAGGCTTTATTAAGACCAAGATCATCCCTTTGCCATGTGCTCTGAAATCTGAATCATCTGCAATCCTCATGGTACCCCTATGCATCCTATTGCCCCATTGCTTACCCTGTTGACCACAGACTGTGGGATTTCTTTACCACCCTCCCCTGAAGACACCCACAAAACCAGTCTTTATCTTTTCTCCCACAAGTCTGTCTTTGGATTTTCTTAGCCTTTTTTTTTTTTTTCCAAAGGAAAGGTGCTCATAGGTGTCACAAGACCACAGGATGTTGGCGGTAGGAATTGCCCAAAGAGAACATTGAGTCCACCCACTCATGCCACAGTAGGACCATACCCCCTTCCAGTATCTGAGGGGGGCCTACAGGAGAGCTGGGGAGGGACTGTGTCTGCTCCCTCCCTGGATGTGTTCAAGGCCAGGCTGGATGAGGTCTTGAGTGACCTGATCTAGTGGGAGGTGTCCCTGCCTGTGGCGGGGGGTTGGAACTGGATGATCTTTGAGGTCTCTTCCAACCTAGACCATTCTATGATTCTATGATTCTATGATTCTATGACTACACAAATCACAGAGGAACACATCCAGAGAGGCCTTGAAAGTCTCCTGAGAAGGAGACTTCACAAACTCTCTGGGGATCCTTTTCCAGTGCTCTGGGAACCTTACAGGAAAGAAGTTCTCTCTTGTGTTGTACTGAAACCTCCTGTGCTGCAATTTACACGCATTGCTCCTTGCCCTATCCCAGGGAGCAAGTGAGCAGAACCTGTCCCTCTCACCCTCCAACCAGCCCTCAGATCTTTATAAACATTTATTAAATTCCCTCTCAGTCTTCTCTTCTCCAGACTAAAAAGCCCCAGGTCCTTCAGCCTCTCCTCATCAGGCAGTGCTCCACTCCCCTAATCATCCTCGCAGCCCTCCCCTGGACCCTCTTCAGTAGATCCCTGTCCCTCTTGACATGGGGAGCCCAAAACTGAACATGGTATTCAAGATGAGGTCTCACCAAGGCAGAGTAGAGGGGGAGGAGAACTTCCCTTAATCTGTTGGACACAATCTTCTTAATACGCTACAGGATCCCTTTGGCCCTCTTAGCCACAAGGGCACATTGTTGTCCCATGGAGAACTTGTTATATATCAGCACTCCCAGGTCCCTCTCCACAGGGCTGCTCTCCAGCCTGAACAACCTGCCCCTTTGGAACGCACTCTTGAAGTGCTTGGGAGAACATATCTCACAGCCTAGATGTCACCCTTGAGCACCTGCACTCCCACTGGTTGCCAGCAGATGTTGGGTGATGTCGCAGGAAGATGGATGTGACAGGTAAGCTGACAGAGCACCTACATCCCTGAATTCCGTGGGCTTTTCACCCATCCAAGGAGTAAGTCCAGAGGAAGGCCACAAAGTGAGGGAGATAGGTAGGGGGTGTGGTGGGATCTGAGACCAGCAGTTGTGTGAAGCTGTTGGTACTGAGGCCACAGAATTAATCAGGTTGGAAAACAACTTTGAGGTCATCAAGTCCAACCTATGATCCATGTACCTGTGGATGGTAAAAGGTTAGGTTTTGCCAGCTAACAGGGATCATTATTGGAATAGAGGGCTGGAGCACCTCTGCTATGAGGACAGGCTGAGAGAGTTGGGGCTTTTCAGTCTGGAGAAGAGAAGGAGACCTTATAGTAGCCTTCCAGTATCTGAAGGGGACCTATAGGAGGGCTGGGGAGGGACTATCGACAAGTTCTTGTAATGACAGGACAAGTGGAATGTGTTTAAACTGGCAGAGGGGAGATTTAAACTGGATGTTAGGAGGAAATTCTTCACAGTGAGGGCAGTGAGACACCCAGGGTGGTTGTGGCTGCTCCCTCCCTGGAGGTGTTCAAGTCCAGGTTGGATGAGGCCTTGAGCAACCTGGTCTAGTGGGAGATGTCCCTGACTATTTTGGGGTCGGGGGGGGGTGGGTTGTGGAACTGACTGATCTTTGAGGTCTCTTCCAACCTAAACCATTCTATGATTCTATGATTCCATGTTTATTAATGATACAGAATTACACCAGAGGGCTAAACTGTTGGGCTTTTTCCTGCCAGATGTTTAATCTGCTAGATGTTTGCACATGCATGCATTAAAACAGATCTCCCTGAATGTTACAAGCTTCTTTTTAAAGAGAAAGCACCATTATTGGTTTGGAAGAAGATGAGACTGCAGTCTGAGTGCAGCCCAGACAACAACTGTGTGCTGGGCTGCAGCAAGAGCAGCTGTGGGCAGCAGGGCAAGGGAGGGGATTCTGCCCCTTTGCTCTGCTCTCCTCACACCCCACCTGCAGTACTGTGTGCAGTTCTGGAGCCCCCAGCACAAGAAGGACATGGATGTGTTGGACCAAGTCCACAGGAGGCCACGAAGATGCTGAGAGGACTGCAGCAGCTCTGCTATGAGGACAGGCTGAGAGAGTTGGGGCTCTGCAGCCTGCAGAAGAGAAGGCTTTGAGGAGACCTTATAGTAGCCTTCCAGTATATCAAAGGGAGATACTGGAAGGCTGGGGAACAACCATTGACAAGGTCTTGCAATGACAGGACAAGGAGGAATGGGTTTAAAGTGTCATTGGGGAGATTTAAATTGGATGTTAGGAGGAAGTTCTTTAGAGTGAGGGTGGTGAGACACAGGCACAGGTTGCCCAGGGAGGTTGTGGCTGCACCTTCCCTGGTGGTGTTGAAGGCCAGGTTGGATGAGACTTTGAGCAACCTGTTCTAGGGTGAGGTGTCCCTGACTATGTTGGAACTGGCTGATCTTGGAGGTCACTTCCAACCTAAACCATTCTATGATTTTATGATAATAGTTTCAGTGTTGATTTTTTCAAAAATCCTTTTACCCTCTTTTAGTTACAGCTGTTCTTCAGAGAGTGATTGGCATTGGAATGGGCTGCCCAGGGAGGTGGTGGAGTCACCATCCCTGGAGGTGTTCANGGCACAGGTTGCCCAGGGAGGTTGTGGCTGCACCTTCCCTGGTGGTGTTGAAGGCCAGGTTGGATGAGACTTTGAGCAACCTGTTCTAGGGTGAGGTGTCCCTGACTATGTTGGAACTGGCTGATCTTGGAGGTCACTTCCAACCTAAACCATTCTATGGTTTTNCACTTCCAACCTAAACCATTCTATGATTTTATGATAATAGTTTCAGTGTTGATTTTTTCAAAAATCCTTTTACCCTCTTTTAGTTACAGCTGTTCTTCAGAGAGTGATTGGCATTGGAATGGGCTGCCCAGGGAGGTGGTGGAGTCACCATCCCTGGAGGTGTTCAAGAAAAGCCTGGATGGGCCACTTAGTGCCTTTGGATAGGGCTGGGTTATTGGGTGCTAGGTTGGACTGGATGATCTTGAAGGTCTCTTCCAACCTGGCTTATTCTATTCTATTCTATTCTATTCTATTCTACTCTATTCTATTCTATTCTTTCTTTGGAAGAGAAGAATAATTTTGGTGTTGCTTTTTAAAAAGATCTTTGAGGTTAGCCTCTTTTGTTTTCAGCTGTTTATTAATCTAAGGGAATAGAGGGATTATTTTATCCATCCTGGACATGGTTTAATGGCCATGGTCGTGTTAGGTCAATGGTTGGACCCTATCTTAGAGGCCTTTTCCAAACAGAACAGATCTTTTATTCTGTATTACTGCCATGCTGATTTTGATGTGCCTAGAGGCAACTTTTGAGTGACGTTTTGGTGCTGAGACTGTTTTAATTACATTAATTATATACAGCATATTTTTAATTACCTATACTGAGACAGAGGGGCTCCCATCTATTAAGATCCCATTTGCATAATGGGCCCTTACTCCTCTGTGCAGCGCTGCACCTCTTGATGGCTTCATTATTGACAGAAGATGGGGTTAAAAAAAAACCCCAACAAACAAAAAACTATTTCATTTACATTTGTGGTTTTTTTTGTAGCAAGCACAATTGAAATCCACCTGGCAGCCTGCATCGCCCTGCACTGGAAAGATGCATTTGAAACCGAGTGCTGAAATTGGAGGAAAAGTTTTAGAAGCTTCTTGGGTTTTTGTGAGTTAACTACCCTACAAGGCAGGGCTTTCAAGGACTCAACTGGGGAGCCAGTTTAAGAGTATTTATTACAGCTGGGGAGCACTCGTGTGAAATAAAGGGGTAGTGCCCTACCAGATGAATAATGCCCTACCTCTCTCTGTTCACCACAAAAAAAATTGGCATGGCTGTGGTCAAATGCATGTTGGCAAGGGAGCTATATTCACTAGTAAATATAGATGACCCAAAGGGGGCTTTCAACTGTGCAACCCTTCTTGGACCCCACTTTTATAGCCCTGCTGGGACCCAGGACTCACATACCTTCTTGTGTGCAATATGATAACTTTGCTTGAGTCCCTGCGAAGGTCTCAGTCGGTGCCAATGTTTGGTCTCACCCTCTGTGCTGGTTTGAACTAATTGGAGGATTTGAATGAGAAATTAGGGCTATAGGCTGAGAAAGGAAAACACTGATGATGCTACTTCACTCACAGCTTTACTGAGAAAGAGAAAAATTGTTTAAGAGTTGTAACCCAAATATTGATAAGTCAGACCACTTTGGGCTGTGGCTGCTTGTGCATGACTCTTTACTCCCTGCCTTTCCTAGCTGGATCTGAATAATTTCACTAACTTCTTTCCTGCTGTTAATCCCCCCCTGGCCCATCTACCTTTGCCTATCTGCTGCATTGACAGATGGTGAGGTAAGATTGGGGGAAGGGGGAAGGTGGTAGGGGTGGTTGGTTATCCCTCTTAGGGATTTCTGATCTCTGGGAGGGCTGTAGTGTCTCTGTATTACCTTTTCATTGTTTATATCTGTAAATATCTGTTATACATTGTAAATATCTGCTTGTATTTTGTGCAAAGCTGTAAATATAAAGCTTGGAGGTCACTTCCAACCTAAACCATTCATTACATTCATTAACTTCCAGCCTACTGAGTCCTAGCCTGGGACCCTGGTAACTGCCGAACCACCTCACCCTCTCTCTTCCTTGGCACCCAAACTAATCAGGGTAACTTCTTTTTTTTTTTTTCCCCTTTTTTTTTCATGGAAGCATTATGAGGAATGGCTGACATAGGGCTGGCTCAGTTCTCCCATTAATCCTGTGGCTACTGGTTGCTCTCTTTGGCAGAACTGGTGAGAAGACAGTAGTCATACATTTGCCATATTGGCATGGTAGAAAGGTACAATTTTTGGTGTAGGGGTAGTGATGCACAGCTGGAGATAGTCATGGTTGAAGCTTGCATCAGAAATAAATAGGGTAGCTCAGACTACATTCTCAGAGTATTAAACCACTTCCATTAGCATGCCAAATAATGAGTGCTGGACAGATGCTTTCTAGTGACATTTGATTGACAGCAAATGATTCATGAAAAAGAATTAATCCTTTAACTGTCTGGAAAATCTAGATTCTTTTTGGCACTTCCTAATATTTTAGAATTAAGTAAATCCTAAACTCCTATTTCAATTAATTCGCTGTTTAATAAGGAAACATGTGCCAGGTCCGGGCCTGTCTGAAGCAAAATGAATCTTTTTCACCGGAAGGAAATAAAATATTTAAGTTCAAATTGGTTTCAGAAAATATTCAGAGGCAATTTTCTCCACCTTCCCTGCTGACTTAGCTGGAGTTTGGATCCCTGTCTCCCTTATCAGCCCCTCTCCCTGGAGCGTTATATTCTGCATTATGTGGTGTGGTTTATAGCTCCGACCAAGCTATGCATTGTGAATCATAAGAAACATATTACTATTGATGCATCTCAGGAGAGCAAATTGCACAAGGTAGCCTGGCCCAGATAGAAACAAAAAACAAACAAACAAAAAAAAGAGACCTCATAGATGCCTGTGTTTTCTTATCAGAAACACAAAAGTCCTCACTTAGAAAACTGGCTTGCAGGAACCCTAAAATTGAATTGAATCTTGGAACCTTCACCCTGTCAAATGCATTTGTGCTCTCAAACGTTGCCATAATTTGGGAGAGTCAAGCTGTTGATGTGACACAACTTCCTTTGCAGTTGAGTGGGCCATAAATCATCAGAATGTGCTATACGAATGTCGTGGTTTGTAGTTATTTCCTTTGGATCTGATACTGAACAACTCCTTTAGGAGTGAACACTTCTAGCATTGTTATTAAGACTTCCCCATACCCCCCTCCCCCTATTATTTGCTGTGGTCATTAGTAACACTGCCACCAAATTTCATCTTCAATTTTTGTCACTCAACCATTCAATTGCCCCCTTTTTATTTTTTTTTTTTTTTTCTGCTGTTGTTTAAGGGTTTGGTTTGGGTTTTTTGTGTTTGTTGGGGTTTCTTTTAATTTGGTTTTGAGATCTTATTGTTGTTTGAGTTGGGTTTTTTTCCTGGTTTTGTTGTTGCCATTTCTATTTTTCCTATTATGTTGTTGCATTTCTGGAAACTGCATCTAACTTTGAATGTCTTTGAGGTCCCTTCCAACCTAACCCATTCTAAGATTCTATGATCAATTTACTGTTGTCCTCAAGATAGAGAGGAGCTTTGAGCCAACTGTTTATACTGGCACAAAGTCTAGTGAAAGCTGATGCACGACACTTCTTGACTCCTATTTCATATGTTCATGGACTCATAGAATACCAGGTTAGAAGGGACCTCAAGGACTGTTTAGTCAGATCCTTCAAGGTAAGAATATAATTTAAATATTCTCACTAAATAACATCTGTACTGTGTGCAGTTCTAGAGCCCCCAACAAAAGGAGAACATGGAAGCGTTGGAGCCAGTCCATAGGAGACCACCAAGATGCTCAGAGAGCTGCAGCAGCTCTGCTATGAGGACAGGCTGAGAGAGTTGGGGCTTTTCAGCCTGGAGAAGAGAAGGCTTCGAGGAGACCTTGTAGTAGCCTTCCAATATCTGAAAGGAGACTACAGGAGAGCCGGGGAGGGAGTATTGACAAGTTCTTGTAATGACATGGTGAGGAGTAATGGGTTGAAACTGGCAGAGGGGAGATTTAAACTGGATGTTAGGAGAATGTTCTTTAGAGTGAGGGCGGTGAGATACTGGAACAGGTTGCCCAGGGAGGTTGTGGCTGCTCCCTCTCTGGAGGTGTTCAAGGTCAGGTTGGATGAGGCCTTGAGCGACCTGTTCTAGTGGGAGGTGTCCCTGCCTATGGCACAGGGGGGTTGGAACTGGATGATCTTTGAGGCCCCTTCCAACCTAAACCATTCTATGATTCTGTGTTGGAGGCTGGAAATAATAATAACTTGATCTCCAGAGGCGGTGGAAGCCTCATCCCTGGAGGTCTTTAAGGCCAGGCTGGATGTGGCTCTGAGCAACCTGATCTGGGGTGAGATGTCCTTGCCCATGGCACAGGGGTTGGAACTAGATGATCTTTGAGGTCCCTTCCAGCCCTAACTATTCTCTATCTCAGGATGTCACTGATGGGTTGTACAGTGGCAGTATTTAACCTGCTGCTCTCTTCAGGATGATTTGCCACTTCAGAAACAGGGTTAGAAAGATTTTGTTTTCACCTTGAACTCTTTTGTAATTGTTTTTTTAGGGTATTTTCGTTGTTATGCTTTGGGTCTTGGCTTTGTGGTGCTGTTTTTTTGTTGTTGTTGTGATGATGTTTTTTGTTTTTTGGGTTTTGGTGGTTTGGGTTTTTTTTTGTTGTTGCTTCTGGTTGGGGTTTTTTTTTTTTTGGTGTTTTGTTGGGGGGGGGTTTTTTGGCTGTTTTCTCCCAGATAGCTTTTGCTCAGCATGAGCCAGGAAGTAAAGGGATGACTTAGCTCATTTTGCAGCATTGCAAATGTGATTTCTTTGCTGTTTTGCATTTGCTTCTACTGTTTCCAAGACCCTGATCGCCGAAGCGCTCTGAACTCCGAGCAGACAATCCAATGTGCAACTTTTCATTCTGCGGTCTCAATTAGGACCCAGTATTACCAATCAATTAAAGAATAAACAGAGTTGTGCTGACTCATTTGGAAAAATTAGCGGCCTTGGCAGTGAAGGAGAAGTGGGCAGAGCAGGGGTTTGATGTCCGCCCTTGAGCAATGAAACCGCTAAAGCTGGGATTGGATTTGAGACCAGGTATAGTGTTGGAAAACAAAACCACTTTCTGGCATGCTTGTTCACACCAGACATTTTCCACCACTCTCTTTAGAGGCACAGTGCATAACAACATTTTTTTCCAGGTATGGGAAGCCTTGCACTGGTTATTTTGGAAAACAACTTGCCTGGGGATATTTTCTCTTCGCCTGCATGCAAGGAGGAATGTTATGGATGATTTGTACCATGAAAAAGGAAACAAAACCCAGGCATTTATGTAGCCAGAAATGGATATTACAAAAGGGGAATGGTTCTCTTTATCGATACTTCTTCAGCCTGGAGAAGAGAAGGCTTCAAGGAGACCTTATAGCAGCCTTCCAATATCTGAAGGGGGCCTACAGAAGAGCTGAGAGGGACTATTCACAAGATCTTGTAATGACAAGATGAGGAGGAATGGGTTTAAAGTGGCAGAGGGGAGATTTAAACAGGATGTTAGGAGGAATTTGTTTCCAGTAAGGGTAGTGAGAGACTGGCACAGGTTGGCCAGGGAGGTTGTGTCTGCTCCCTCCTTGGAGGTGTTCAAGGCCAGGTTGGATGAGGCCTTGAGCAACCTGTTCTAGTGGGAGGTGTCCCTGCCTATGGCACAGGGGGGTTGGAAGTGGATGATGTTTGAGGTCTCTTCCAACCGAAACTATTCTATGATTCTATGATTCTCTTTCAAATGTCAAAATGGTGATGGTAAATTCTCTGGCCATGCACAGGTATTCAAAGTCCTATTGGAAATCAGCTCAGTAACACAGGAGAATGGTCAATGTCTCATGAAGCATAAGAAATTTAAAGGCAGAAAATGGGCAGTGTCTCATAAGACATAGGAAATTAAAGGCAGGAAATGGGCAATGTCCCATGAAACATTTAAAAAGATTTTTAAAAATTAAAAAGAAAAAAAAAAAAGGGGGGGGGGGAGAGGAAAGGCTAGGAATGGAACATAAATTTAACCCTTCTCACTANGGGGGGGATGTTGGGAGGAAATCACAGAATCACAGAATGGTTTAGGTTGGAAGAGAGCTCAAGGATCAACCAGTTCCAACCCCCTCCCCTCTGCCCCCCGCCAATAGGCAGAGACACCTCCCACTAGATCAGGTTGCTTAAGGCCTCATCCAGCCTGGCCTTCAATACCTCCAGGGAAGGAGCAGCCACAACCTCCCTGGGCAACCCATGCCAGTGTCTCACCACCCTCACTCTAAAGAACTTACTCCTAACACCCAATATAAATCTCCCCTCTGCCAGTTTAAACCCATTCCTCCTCGTCCTGTCATTACAAGACCTTGTGAATAGTCCCTCCCCAAATACCCAAACAAAATAAAGACAACTGCCCCTCTTTTCTCCCTCAATAATTCTAAAGTGACATAAGAGAGTCTTTCTCATATATTTATGCAAAAGATCATGGAATCACAGAAGCATTCAAGTTGGAAAAGCTCCCCAAGTCCAACCAATATCTCTACCCTAAACCATATCCCCAAACACCACATCCAAACGACCCTTGAACACATCCAGGGTGGGTGACTCCACCACCTCCCTGGGCTGCTCATTCCAGTGCCTTACGACTCTTTCCATGAAAAAAGTTTTCCTAATGTCCAGTCTAAACCTACACAGTTGCAGCTTGAGGCCATTCCCTCTTACTCTATCACTAATTACCTGTGAGAAGAGCCCAGCACCAACCTCTTCACAAGGTCCTTTGAGATAGCTGTAGACAGCAATGAGGTCTCCCCTCAGCCTCCTCTTTTTCACACTACCTATCCCCAGCTCCTTCAGTTGCTCCTCATCAGATTTACTCTCCAGACCCTTCCCCAGCTTTGTTGCCCTCCTCTGCACTGCCCCAAACACCTCAACATCCCTATTGTATTGAGGTGCCCAAAACTGAACACAATACTCAAGATATGGCATCACAAGAGCTAAGTACAAGGGGACAGTTCCACTCCCTACTCCTGCTGGACGCAGCACTTCCAATACAAGCCAGGGTGACATTGGAAGATGTAGGAAACAGAAACATTTCACTGTGCTCCCAAAGGGCTCAGGTAATAAGAGACCTGAGGCAGAGTTTCTTTTTTTTTTTTCGTTATTCATATAAAGTGAAATATCTGTAGCACTACATAGTCATTGCAACTAAGAGATAAGGATGTTTGTCGTGTCCTAGGACATGTCCTCTTGGGCCATGAGAGAGTCCAGTCATGCAAAGCAGGCAGTGACTGTGTGCTCTCCACACTGTGGCCTGGCCTCTGGATATTAGAATAATAGGATCAGTCAGGGTTGGAAGGGACCACAAGGATCATCTAGTTCCAACCCCCCTGCCATGCCCAGGGACACCCTACCCTACGTCAGGCTGCCCACAGCCTCATCCAGCCTGGCTGCAAACACCTCCAGGGATGTGGCCCCAACCACCTCCCTGGCCAAACCCATTCCAGGCTCTCACCACTCTCATGGTGAGCACTATTGACATAGTGCTTAGGGACATGATTTAGTGGGTAGACTTGGAAGTGTTAGATTAATGGTTGCACCCATTGATCTTAGGAGGCTTTTCTAACCAGAACAACTCTCTAACTCTTTGGAGGTGTCCTGCTGTCAGCTCATTGTGGAGAAAACTAACCTGGCTTGAAGGAAGAGTTGTGAAAACAGGTAATGTGAAAGGAGCGGTTGATAGCAGGTCCCATTCCACGATGAAATGCCATTCCCAAATGGACATAGTTGCTGTTCTTGGAGCAACAAGACACCAGAGTACAATTAATGCCATTTTAATGCCTTCATAGCTCAAATGCATTTCTAGCCAAGTGGAAAATTTCTGGAAATGGGAACGTTTTTCAAGGCTTTTGGTGGGGATATTTGCTGAGATACATCTGCAGATACTGGCTGTGTCACTACAGCAGCAAGAACTGAGACAGATGCACTAGGGAGCAGCATCTTACAGATGCACTGGCTGGGTGATATTCTTCCTCCAAAAAACCCATAGGTGCCCCTGGGCAGTGACACTAAAGTCCTGCAAAATGCATGATGCATTGAGTCAGCAGCACTGTTCTAAAGGGAGCAAGGGCAAAGAAATCCTCATACATCCCTTGCTGATGCATCACTGCACCAATGTGCTATATCTGGAGTCCATTGCACAAGCTGAAGTGAGGACAAGTTTTGCCTTTTAGCACATCCTGATGGCTTGTGTATGGGGAAATGTGTGAGAGAAGTGGAAGCAGCAGATAAAGGTCACAGATGCACTTTAAAGAACTTGGGGTTTATTCAGCATCCATACACAGAATGAAATAATGGAGGCATCCTTGGAAAGAAAACATTCTGGGAGCTGATAACAACGAGCATAAGGGACAGGAAAAAATACAGCAGAGTTTTATGTGCTCAGTGTAAATGCTTTCTCCCTCTGATATCCCAGTGCTCTACAAGTAAGTCTCACAAGCTATTCCAATGATGCTCTTGCTGATCTAGTGGTAGATGTCTGTGTTGGTTTGAGCTAATTGGAGAATTTGAGTGAGAAATTAAACATAGCGTGTCACTTCACCCAGTTTCACTGAGAGAGAAGAAAGAAGATTGTTTTGAGAATGTTCCCAAAACATCCAGATAAGGCAGTGTGCTTGCGCAGTCAGTCGGCTCTGGGTCCGTGCAGGCTTCAGCAGCTTCTTTCCTTTGTCTCTCTGCCTTTGAACTAATTCAGAGTAAAATCACTAAAACCATTCATTCCTTCCTGCCACTAATCTTTCTGACCGATCTTCAGCTTATCTGCAGCATCATCAAGTGGTGAGATAAAGCTGGGGGAAGGAGGGAAAGGTGGTACGGGGGGTGTTTGGTTTCCCTCTCTTGGGGATTTTGGTCTCCAGGAGGGGTGTGGTGTCTGTATTTCTTTTTTACTGTCTATTTCTGTAAATATCTGTTATATCTTGTAAATATTTGCTTGTATATTTGCATTGCTGTAAATATAAAGCTTCATTTATTAACTTCCAGTGTGGTTTTCTGAGTTTTAGCCGGGGTTTCAAAAGGTGGGGGGGCAGGTCACTGCAAACCCACTACAATGTCCCTGCCTATGAAAGGGGGTTGGAACTGGATGGTCTTTGAGGTTTCTTCCAACCTAGACCATTCTATGATTCTATTATTCTTAATGAAAGAGTGGTGGTATCTCCTAGCAGCTATCAATAGAGATGTTGAGAAATGTCAATAGCTTTATTTTATCATGCTAAATTTTCTGAAGTGAACTATACTGGCACCTGTTAGCAAACCTCTCAAGAGGGATCTGTTAAAAAAGCTGGTGAGGGACCTTTTAAGCTCTCAGGTAGTGACAGGACATGGGGGAATGGAGAAAAGCTGGAGGTTCGGAGATTCAGATTGGATGTGAGGAGGAAGTTGTTCAGCATGAGAGTGGTGAGAGCCTGGAATGGGTTGCCCAGGGAGGTGTTTGGGGCCACATCCCTGGAGGTGTTTGCAGCCAGGCTGGATGAGTCTGTGGGCAGCCTGATGTAGGGTAGGGTGTCCCTGGGCATGGCAGGGGGGTTATAACTAGATGATCCTTGTGGTCTGTTCCAATCCTCACTGATTCTATGATTCTATGTAAAATTAATAATCTATATTAATTTTGGTATCCAGGCAAAGATTGTTAATAAATATGAAAACTGTATATTAACACAAATTTGGTTACAATATTTGAAACACAGGGTTTGCATATTTATACACACAGGGAACAGGCAAAATTAAACAGTATAAGAAAATAATTAACAAATACGAACATTAAACTTAAAACTGGACAGAGGTTCTTCATTTCAGTTATACTTCTTGCCCACCAGAGGACTTGAGAGACTCCTTTCTGCCACTAAAGCAGAAGGCACAGTAGAATCATAGAATCATAGAATGGTTTAGGTTGGAAGAGACCTCAAAGATCATCCAGTTCCAACCCCCTGTGCCATAGGCAGGGACACTTCCCACTAGATCAGGTTGCTCAGGACCTCATCCAGCCTGGCCTTGAACACCTCCAGGGAGGGAGCAGCCACAACCTCCTTGGGCAACGTGTTCCAGTGTCTCACCACCCTCATTGTGAAGAACCTTCTCCTAACATCCCATTTAAATCTCCCCTCTGCCAATTTGAACCCATTGCCCCTCGTCCTGTCATTACAAGACCTTGTGAACAGTCCCTCCCCAGCCTTCCTGTAGGTCCCCTTTAGATACTGGAAGGCTGCTATAAGGTCTCCTCGAAGCCTTCTCTTCTCCAGGCTGAAAAGTCTCAACTCCCTCAGCCTGTTTTCATAACAGAGGTGTTGCAGCTCTCTGATCATCTTTGTGGCCCTCCTCTGGACTCTCTCCAACAGTTCCATGTCCTTCTTGTGCTGGGGGCTTCAGACCTGCACACAGGACTCCAGGTGGGGTCTGACAAGAGCCAAAGTAAAGAGGCAGAATCCCCTCCCTTGCCCTGCTGCCCACAGCTGCTCTTGCTGCAGCCCATCACACAGTTGCTGTCTGGGCTGTGTGTGCACACTGTTGGCTCATGTTGAGCTTCTCATCCACCCACACCCCCAAGTCCTTTTCCTCAGAGATGCTCTCCAGCCACTCACCACCCAGCCTGTATTTGTGC
>VWZI01008653.1:135848-149455 GCA_013396835.1 Psilopogon haemacephalus | reverse complement strand
GTTAGGCATGATTTGCCCTTGGTGAAGCCATGCTGGTTGGCATCAGGCACCTCTGCTTTGTTCTCCATCTGCCTTAGCAGAGCCTTGAGGAGGATCTGCTCCATGATCTTGCCAGGCACAGAGGTGAGGCTGACTGCTCTGTAGTTCCCAGGGTCATCCTTTTTTCCCTTCTTGAAGATAGGTGTTATATTTGCCTTTTTCCAGTCAGCAGGAGCTTCACCAGTCTGCCATGACCTTTCAAATACAATGGACAATGGCTTGGCAACTTCATCTGCCAGTTCCTTCAGGACCCTCGGGTGGATCTCATCAGGCCACATGGACTTGTGCACGTTCAGGTTCCTTAGTTGCTCTCGAACATGATCTTCAATTACAGTGGGCAGGTCTTCACTCCCCCAGTCCTTACTTTTGCCCTCTGGAATTTGGACATCGTGGCTGGAGCACTTACTGCTGAAGACTGAGGCAAAGAAGTCATTGAGCACCTCAGCCTTGGTGGTATTTTCTAGCCATTGAAAGACAGAAATTCCTCAGAAATAAAGCCCCACATTTTCTTGTCACATTCTACTTTCAAGCAAATTAATTTCAGCAGCTGTAGCTGCAAGTCATCACTGCTTGGCAGAACTTGCTGGTTGCCTGATACTCTGCATGCCTCTATAGCCCTCACCCCAAAGAAGAACTAAATATTTCACTTGGGCAGAGACTTCCAGCTAAAAAGGTTAATCACATATAGGGGGAACAGATTGCAGGAGAACAGATTTCCCTTAGTCCATGTATTTAATAATCTTGAATTGCATAAGCACAACTGCTCACGGAGATGCCCAAATTTGAAGAATCGTAGAATCAGTCAGGGTTGGAAAGGTCCACAAGGATCATCTTCAGATGCTATGGACAGGGACATGCTACCCTAGATCAGGCTGGCCAGTGCCTCAGCCAGCCTGGCCTTAAACACCTCCAGGGATGTGGCCCCAAACACCTCCCCCTGAGCAACCCATTCCAGGCTCTCACCACTCTCATGCTGAAGAACTTCCTCCTCACATCCAATCTGAATCTCCCCACCTCCAGCTTTGCTCCATTCCCCCTAGTCCTCTCACTACCTGATAGCCTAAAAAGAAACCAAAAGTGATTATCTGAGCACAAAATCCTGTTTCAAAGTGACCTCTTCCTTTGTAAAATATAAGGCCTTGGGCAACCTGTTCTAGAGGGAGGTGTCCCTACCTATGGCAGGGGGTTGGAACTGGATGATCTCTGAGGTCCCTTCCAACCTAAACCACTCTATGATTCTAAGGTGAAGAACAGTAGCAGTGTTCAGCATTAGTCAGCAGTTTTAAATACCATGGGGATAAGGGCAGTTGCCTTCCAAGCTCCTGCCTCTATGGTTTTCCTGGCAGCCTGCATATTCCTGCTGCTGTCATCCCTCACACAGCTTTGCTCAGGTCTTAAAACTTCAGGGTCTTGTTCTAGCTCTGCAACATCATTTTTACCTGTTAGCATTGATAATTGCTTCTGCCTTTGCTTGTTTCATAAAATGTTTTAAAGAGGGGATGAGAGATGAGTACTGTGTCCAGGTCTGGACCCCCCTGTTCAAGAGGGACATGGAACTGCTTGAAAGAGTCCAGCACTGAGACACAAAGATAATGAAGGAATGGAACATCTCTGTTAGGAGGAGAGCCTGAGGGAGTTGGGGCTCCTTAGCTTCGAAAAAAGGAGACTGAGAGGTGACCTCATCACTGTCTATAAATATGTAAAGGCTGAGTGGCAGGAGGCTGGAGCCAGGCTCTGCTGGGTGATGCCCAGTGACAGGACAATGGACAATGGGTGGAAGCTGAGGCATAGGAAGTTCCATGGAAACATGATGAGGATTTTTTTTTTTCCCTGTGGGGGTGACAGAGCACAGGAATAGGCTGCCTAGGGCAGTTGTGAAATCTCCCATCCAAAAATGGGAAGCCCAAACTCTTCAAATCAGAATTCCTTGGCTTTGTTTTTAAACATAACCATGTATTTTAGCTTCTTTTCTCTGAAGTCCAGTTCTGGGTCCCACAGTTCAAGAAGAACTTCAGGGAACTGCCTGAGAGGGTCCAGCACAGAGCCACAAAGATGATGAAGGGAATGGAACATCTCTCTTATGAGGAGAGACTGAGGGAGCTGGGGCTCTGCAGCTTGGAGACGAGGACACTGAGAGGTGACCTCATTCATGTAAAGGGTGAGTGCCAAGAGGATGGAACCAAGCTCTGCTGAGTGATGTCCAATGACAGGACAAGGGGCAATGGGTGGAAGCTGAGGCATAGGAAGTTCCATGGAAACATGAGGAGGATTTTTTTTTTTCCCTGTGAGGGTGACAGAGCACAGGAACAGGCTGCCCAGGGCAGTTGTGAAGTCTCCCTCTCTGGAGATATTCAAGACCCACCTGGATGCATTCCTGTGTGATTTGGTAGGAGATCCTGCTCTGGCAGCAGGGTTGGACTGGATGAGCTTTCAAGTCCCTTCCAGCCCCTGACATTCCAGGATTCTGTGATTAGAGAGGCTTCTTTAATGTGTGACTGACAGAAGTGATCCATTCTTTGCCCTTTTCCCTACCTCTTGGTGAAAATATCTGAAGAGGAAGCAGTGGAGACATTGCCTGTGTTAAGCTAAAGCAAAGACTTTCAAACTGAAAGCCTGGAATGCCTTTGGGAAAGTCTTTGCCAGCATCTTCTGCCTGAAGGCAGCTGGGAGAGCTGCTCAGGGAGGGAGGCAAAGTTTTCAGGATGCATGAGCAAATTCTTCATACTTTCTGCAATTTCCATGTGATGCAATCATAGCTACACCTTGAAATAGCAAATTCACCCAGAGCTACATGGTGGCACAGCAATGAATGGAATAAAATCCAGGGCTATTTTAAAAGCAGCTGAAGTAGTTAAGGGATCCCTGACTATCTTTAAGCAGATTCCTCGCTGTCATGTTTTGATTTTATGGGACTTTGCATACCATGAAAAAGTCATCTTGAGGGTGCTTCTTACATATATCTATAGATAGAAGCAGGTAAGACTCTGCCACTTTGTGGGGCATTAAAAAGTAAAAAGAGATGCCATCAGCCCTGATGCAGGCAGAGCTTCTTATTTAGAGAGAAGTTTATTTAAATCCCACTCTTTTCATCGTGTCTTTGCCACCATTCCTAAATTGATGATGAGCAGTGTGCACTTGCAGCCCAGAAAGTCAACCAGAGACCGGACTGCATCAGGAGAAGTGTGGCCAACAGGGAGAGGGAGGTGATTCTCTCCCTCTCCTTCGCCCTAGTGAGACCCCACCTGGAGTACTGCATCAGTTCTGGAGCCCCTATTACAAGAGGGATGTGGACATGCTGGAGCTTGTACAGAGAAGGGCCATGAGGATGCTCAGAGGGCTGCAGCACCTCTGCTATGAGGAGAGACTGAAAGAGTTGGGGCTGTTGAGTCTGGAGAAGAGGAGGCTCCCAGATGACCTTCTTGTGACCTTCAGGATCTGAAAAGGGCCTACAGAAAAGCTGGGGAGGGACTTCTGAGGCTACCAGGTAGTGAGAGGACATGGGGGAATGGAGCAAAGCTGGAGGTGGGGAGATGCAGATCGGATGTGAGAAGGAAGTTCTTCACCATGAGAGTGGTGAGAGCTTGGAATGGGTTGCTCAGGAGGGTGGTTGGGACCATATGCCTGAAGGTGTTTGCAGCCAGGCTGGCAGAGGCTGTGGGCAGCCTGATGTAGGGTAGGGTGTCCCTGAGCATGTCAGGGGGGTTGGAACTAGATTATCCTTGTGGTCCCTTCCAACTCTGACTGATTCTGTGAATTATATAAATCATTCATAGATGTAATTTTTTTTTTTTTTAAGTAGATTTATGTCTAATTTTCTTGAAAGACAGGAGAAATATCCTTTCAATTACTGAGTGTTAAATCATGTAACTCTCCAATCGCTCCTGTCAGTTGTATGCCCTGGCTATAAGAAGTTGTTTTTTTTTTTTTTTTTTAATTTCTTGTTACATGTCTCATTTGATGACCTTGATCATCAAAACTTGATCTTTATGGTCTCGATCTTTTTGGGGACACAGTTTAATGGCCATTGTGGTGTTAGGTGCAAGAGTTGGACTCAATAACCTTAGAGGTCTTTTCCAACCGAAACAACTGCATATTATCATTTAAGACCACGAGGATGTTCAGAGGGCTGGACCACATCGCCCATGAGAAGAGACTGAAAGGGTTGGGGCTGTTCAGTCTGGATAAAACAATGCTCCAAGGTGATTTTATTGTGGACTTTCAGAATCTGAAGGGTGCTAAAAGAAAGCTGGGGAGGGACTTTTGAAGCTAACAGGTAGTGACAGGATTAGGGGGAAAGGAGTAAAGCTGGAGGTGGGGAGATTCAGATTGGATGTGAGGAGGAAGTTCTTGAGCATGAGAGTGGTGAGAGCCTGGAACAGGTTGCCCAGGGAGGTGGTTGGGGCCACTTCCCTGAAGGTGTTTGCAGCCAGGCTGGATGAGGTCTTGAGTGACCTGTTCTAGTGGGAGGTATCCCTGTCTGTGGCAGGGGGTTGGAAATAGATGATCTTTGAGGTCTCTTCCAACCTAAACCATTCTATGATTCTATGAATTACAGCACAGGAAGCTCCACCTCAATGTGAGGAAGAACTTCTTTATTGTAAGGGTCACAGAGCACTGGCATAGGCTGCCCAGAGAGTTTATGGAGTCGTCTTCTCTGGAGACTTTCCAGCCCTGTTTGGATGCATTCCTGTGCAATCTGTGCTAGATTATACAGTCCTGCTCTACCAGGGGGGTTTGACTAGAAGAGACAAAACCTGCCTGGACATGTTCCTGTGTGATCTGGTATGGGTGACCCTGCTCAGGCAGGAGTTGGGCTGGATGAGCTTTTGAGGTCCCTTATAACCCCTGACATTCGGTGATCCTGTGATCTTTTATAGGAAGATGAAGCAGGACTGGAGGTTTTGGCCACTTGGGAGCCCTCACTTCTAACCCTAATATGAATGAAGTTTGCCAGGCAGGTGGCCTATCAGGGACTGCAGGCAGAATCACAGAATCACAGAATTAACCAGGTTGGAAAAGACCTCTGAGATCATCAAGTCCAACCTACCACCTAACCCTTCTCATTAACTAAACCATGGCACTAAGTGCCTCATGCAGCCTCCTCTTAAACACCTCCAGGGATGGTGACTCCATCACCTCCCCAGGCAGCTCAATCCAATGGGCAATCACTCTTGCTGTGAAGGTCTTACCCCTGTATTTTTCATTGTCTACTTAGAACCACAGAATGATAGGATGGTTTAGGTTGGAAGGGACCTCAAGGATCATCTAGTTCCAATCCCCCACCATAGGCAGGGACTTCAGCTTGGTTTTTTGTTTTATTTTTTCCCTGCCATTTCACTTACTCTCAGGGAGAAGCTGCTCTCACTTCTTCCACCTCTTTGTGAATTCCATTAGAAATGAAGGGATTCCAGGAACCACAGTTCCAGCCTAATGAAGATGCAGTTTGTTATTACAAACTTTATTGATCCTTGTTGGTGGCAGGAATGCTGACTAACAGAATTCTGATGATTTCCTGGCTTCAGTTAACCAGCAGAGATGAACATTACATGGTGCCATTTGTTATGACTTGTAAAATCATTGTCCCTTTGGCTCCCTTTCATGCAACTGGAGGCAGTTTTACTTACACCCTGTCTGGATGCTCTTCTGCCCATCCAGAGAAGGTATTTTAGCATACCTTTAAGCACTCTTAGAATCATAGGATCAGTCAGGGTTGGAAGGGACCACAAGGATCATCTAGTTCCAACACCCCTGCCATGCCCAGGGACACCCTAACCTACATCAGGCTGCCCACAGCATCTGCCAGCCTGGCTGCAAACACTTCCAGGAATGGGGACCCAACCACCTCCCGGGGCAACCCATTTCAGGCTCTCACCACTCTCATGGTGACAAACTTCCTCATCAAAGTCAGTCTGAATCTCCCCACCTCCACCTTTGCTCCATTCCTCCTAGTCCTCTCACTTCATGATAACCTCAAAAGTCCCCAGATTTTTTGTAACCCACTTCAGATACTGGAAGGCCACAGTGAGTTCACCTTGGATCCTCCTCTTCTCCAAACTGAACAGTCCCAACTCTTTCAGTCTGTCCTCAAAAGCAGAGGTGCTCCAGCCCTCTGATCATCCTCATGGCTCTAGTCTGGACACTCTTGAAGGAAAATTAACATAGCTCAACTGTTTTATTTTTTTTTCTACCATTTTTCAACCTCTCCACTCCAAAACTGGGAATCACTTAAATCTATAGTAACACCTAGGAATATAATAACACTTAGGAATATAATAACACCTAGGAATAGTTATAATAGAGAAAAAATCACTTTAAGGAAAAAAAAAAATTGGGGCATATGGTTTGAAACTCTGCATCCCATAGTGCTTCCATTAATGTTTATATTTCCATAGAAATTGTCTTTGTAAAATTTCCTGCTCGTCCCTAACTGCACATACCAGCATCAAACCCTGGGGCTGCTACAGTGCTCTGCCCAGGCTATTTCTCAGCATGTTAATGACCTCTGGAGAAAGAGGATCCACATGTTCTGGCTGATCAGATGCTGGTTATGACCCAGCCCTTGGTGCAGCACAGCTGTGAGAAAGGCAAATGTTATCCTAGAACAAAGCAGCTGAGATATCAGAGCAGAAATAGGGGATATATTAAAGCACCCTCTGCTGATGCAGACCTTCATTGCTTCCACAGATCACAGAATCATAGGATCAGTCAGGGTTGGAAGGGACCACAAGGATCATCTTGTTCCAACCCCCCTGCCATGGGCAGGGACACCCTACCCTACATCAGGCTGCCCAAAGCCTCATCCAGCCTGGTCATAAACACCTCCAGGGAGACCTTATAGTGGCCTTTCAGTACCTGAAGTGGACCTGCTGGAAAGCTGGGGAAGAGCTGTTTGGAAACTCACTACAGGGTGGTAGCCACAGGGCGAGAGGCAATGGTTTGGAACTGGAGCAGGGGAAATTAAGGCTGGACATTAGGAGGAAGCTTTTTATGATGAGGGTGGTGGAACAGGTTGCCCAGGGACATGCACATGAAATATCTTGAGGTTCAAGTGGGATTGAGAATTGTTTCTGCACTTAAATGCACCAATGGGCTGAAATTCTCCAGACTTTTTTCTCCCCTACTATGATATTTGTAATCTGGCCCAGAGATTCTCCATGGGAATTTAAGGAATAGCGTTGGCATCATCTAAGGGGTACATCCAATCTGGCCCAGAGATTCTCCATGGGAACTTAAGGAATAGAGTTGGGATCATCTAAGTGGTACACCTAATCTGGCTCAGAGATTCTTCATGGGCACTTAAGGAATAGAGTTGGCATCATCTAAGGGGTACCAGAAAAGCCCTTTTAAAGGAAGGAAATTTCTGCTTCCAGGAACATGTGAAGGTGCATTAAGCCTCTGCTCTTTAATTATGCTTACTACCTACATTTACAGGGTTCATAATCATTAACAGAGTGGTTATTTACTGCTGAGCAGGTCCCTAAATGAGGAAATTAAGCAGCAGGAACATCCTTATGTCTCACTAATGATTGATCGTTTAACCTCCATGATATCCTGGCTGGGTAATCACCCAGAGTTCTGACCTTTTTTTTTACTGAAATGAAGTGCATTTTGCACTTGTTTAGGAAAACTCTCTCTTTTATAATGGTGTTTGGCATAACAAAAAGAGAGGCTTAAAGAATGTAAGAGTGGAAAGTTCATAGGCTCGTTTGCATGTGCTTAATTTGATCTATGCTGAGATCTAAATGAGGAAAAAAAAAAGCTTAAAGGAACAATTTACCTCTTGTCACAGACAACGGAAGGGAGGCTGGTTGGGAAGGAATAGCCAATTTTAGAAGAGGCTTTAACTGCAGTGTGTTAAATTGCATCCATTCTTTTCAGGTGACAGTAGTTTAACATTTGACAGTGAAGCTCAGATCTATATCCCTGCTCTCACATGCCCCTCACTAACATCCTTCCGAGAATAATACTATGGATTAAATGAAAAAAAAACCAAAAAAACCCAAAACACAAACTCTGGATAGACCCAGGGCTAAAGAAAGCAAAGTAATATAGAAGAAAGCAAACACAGTAACTAAGAACATACAAGGAAAAGATGAAAGGAATAATTCACAGAATCATAGAATGGTTTAGGTTGGAAGGGAACTCAAGGACCATCCAGTTCCAACCCCTCTGTGCCATAGGCAGGGACACCTCCCACTGGAACATAGAATCATAGAATCAGTCAGGGTTGGAAGGGACCACAAGGACCATCTAGTTCCAACTCCCCTGCCATGGGCAAGGACACCCTACCCTAGATCAGGCTGGACAGAGACTCATCCAGCCTGGCCTTAGGTGCCTCTAGGGAGGCAGCAGCCACAACCTCCCTGGCCAACCCGTTCCAGTGTGTCACCACCCTCTCCAGAAAGAACTTCCTCCTAATATCTTGTTTAAATCTCCCCTCTTCCAGTTTAAGCCTATTCCTGTGTGATCTATTATAGCTGACCCTTCTCTGGCAGTGGTAGGTTGGACTGGATGAGCTTTTGAGGTCCCTCGCAGCCCTTGGCATTCTATGACATTCGTTCTATCAATTAATAATCTCTGTGGATGTCAAAATTAAGAAAGCATAATGATATTTATGAGGACAGACTGAGAGAGTTGGGGCTTTTCAGCCTGCAGAAGAGAAGGCTTCCAGGAGACCTTATAGTAACTTTCCAGTATCTGAAGGGGGCCTACAGGAAGGCTGGGGAGGGACTGTTCATAAGGTCTTGTAATGAGAGAACGAGGGGGAATGGGTTCAAATTGGTGGAGGGGAGATTTGAATGGGATGTCAGGAGGAAATTCTTCACAGTGAGGGTGGTGAGGCACTGGAACAGGTTGCCCAGGGAGCTTGTGTCTGCTCCCTCCCTGGAGGTGTTCAAGGCCAGGCTGGATGAGGTCTTGAGCATCCTGATCTAGTGAGAGGTGTCCCTGCCTATGGCAGGGGACTGGAACTGGATGATCTTTGAGGTCTCTTCCAACATAAACCATTCTATGATTCTATGATTCTATGTTATAAACAGTCCACTGTTGTGTCTGTGCAGTCAAGAAAGCAATAAGTAGATAAATGCACTTTGAAATACAAGATTAACTCTCCTGGCTTGGATTCTTAGTGATTAGAGTTCTTTCCTAGTCTTCCTGGTGTAGTATTGAAACAAGAATATTCCTTCAAAGCTGGGGAAAAAAACAAAACAAAACAAAATGAAAACTATCAACGTAATTTTTGACTGAAATACTTTTTTTTTTTCTTTACTTCCTTCACACTGCAGCACTCAGAACATCACCAGTCCAGAACATTTTGCGTTGCTTACTTATGCAATCAGCTGGACCATCTAATGCCATCAATTTCTCTCCTCCCTCTGTGGTCTGCCAGTCAAATATTCTGTTGTTTCCTATGTGTGATGGTTCCAGTGCCTTGACACTCCCACTGTGAAGAACTTTCTCCTAACATCCCGTTTAAATCTCCCCTCTGCCAGTTTGAACCCATTCCCCCTCATCCTGTCATTACAAGACCCTGTGAACAGTCCCTCCCCAGAATTCTGAGCCTAACATCCATCAGCAGAAATAAGTGGCTAGATGATCACAGAATCATGGAAATATCCAGGTTGGAAAAGCCCCTCAGGATAACCAAGTCCAGCCTAGAATCCTACTCTACAAGATTCACCTTAGACCATAGCCCTAAGCACCACATCCAAATCACCCTTAAGCACATCCAGGGTGGGTGACTTCACCACTACCCTGGGCACCTCATTTCAGTCCCTGACCACTCTCTTCATACAAAACTTTTTCCTAATGTTCAATCTAAACCTCCCCAGTCTCAGCTTGAGGCCATTCCCCCTTGTTCTGTCTCCAGCTACCTGTGAGAAGAGCCCAGCAGCAGCCTCTCCACAATGTCCCTTCAGATAGTTGTAGACAGCAATGAGGTCCCCCTCAGCCTCCTCTGTTTCACACTAACCATCCCTTCAGCTGCTCCTCATCAGATTTATTGTCCAGGCCCTTCCCCAGCTTCATTGTCCTCCTCTGGACACACTCCAACACCTCCTCATCTTTCTTGTATTGTGGTGCCCGAAACTGAAGGCACTACTCAAGCCAATTCCAAGGGGACAGTCACTTCCCTACTCCTCTTGGTTTGGTTTTGTTGTGATGGTTAAAGGTTTTTCTCCAAGAGAAATGAGGCCTGTAAAGGTCTTGCACTTTATTCTCCCAAACCTGAGCTGCTATTCTTGTGCCAGACAAAGAGAAGCCAGGACTTGGAGTGATTTTACATTGCCTGGAGAGAAAAAGTAGTGTGCAATTTGGTGAAGTGTACACTGATGGAACTAGGCAAGATTGTGAAATTATGCCTCCTTCATTTATGTGTTGCTACTTGAATTATGCAAATACACCAGTTAAGAGTCCCCTGATCTGTGTGCAATTCTGGAGCCCCCAGCACAAGAAGGACATGGAACTGTTGGAGAGAGTCCAGAGGAGGGCCACGAAGATGATCAGAGGGCTGCAGCAGCTCTGCTATGAGGACAGGCTGAGGGAGTTGGGGCTTTTCAGCCTGGAGAAGAGAAGGCTTTGGGGAGACCTTATAGCAGCCTTCCAGTATCTGAGGGGGGCCTACAGGAGGGCTGGGGAGGGACTGTTCGCAAGGTCTTGTAATGACAGGACGAGGGGGAATGGGTTCAAATTGGCAGAGGGGAGATTTGAACAGGATGTTAGGAAGAAATTCTTCACAGTGAGGGTGGTGAGGCACTGGAACAGGTTGCCCAAGGAGGTTGTGTCTGCTCCCTCCCTGGAGGTGTTCAAGGCCAGGATGGATGAGGTCTTGAGCATCCTGATCTAGTGGGAGGTGTCCGTGCCTGTGGCGGGGGGTTGGAAGTGGATGATCTTTGAGGTCTCTTCCAACCTAGACCATTCTATGATTCTATAATTCTATGATCAACAACAGCTCTGTAGCTGATACGCATTTTGCAACTGAAACTATCAAATTCATTGATTTACTCAGAGCAAACAGTGGGACCGCCTCTGTTCAGACATTTTACACCCAAAGGGAAGGAAGAAGCATCCTAGGATCATGGAATAGGTCATTTAGCCTGGCTTCTTAGAGGCTTTGATTCAAGCTGCCACGGGGGAGGTTTGGACTGGGCATTAGGATCATAGAATAGGTCATTTAGCCTGACTTCTTAGAGGTTTTGATTCAAGCTGCAACTGAGTAGGTTTAGACTGAGCTTTAGGATCATAGAATAGGTAATTTAGCCTGACTTCTTAGAGGTTTTGAGTCAAGCTGCAACTGGGTATGTTTAGACTAGGCATTAGGATCATAGAATAGGTCATTTAGCCTGACTTCTTAGAGGCTTTGAGTCAAGCTGCAACTGGGTATGTTTAGACTGGGCATTAGGATCATAGAATAGGTCATTTAGACTGACTTCTTCTCAGATGTTTATTAAAACCCCTTTCACTCTTATCTAGACAACAAAGCCCCAGGTCCTTCAGCCTCTCCTTATCAGGAAGTGTTCCAGTTTCCTAATCATCCTTGTAGCCTTCCATTGGACTCTCTTCAGCAGATCCCTGTCCCTCTTAAACTGGGGAGCCCAAAACTGAACACAGTATTCAAGATGAGATCTCATCAGGGCAGAGTAGAGGTGGAGGAGAACCTCCCTTGATCTGCTGGACACACTCTTCCTAATACATCCCAGGATCCCCATGGCCTTCTTGGCCACAAGGGCACATTGCTGCCCCATGGATGTTCTCCACAAGCACTCCCAGGTCCCTCTCCACAGGGCTGCTCTGCAGCAGATCACCTCCCAGCCTGTACTGGTGCAGTTACCCACTGAGTCTTGAAGTTTTCTGTGTCTACTGCATTTTCTATGCAATATTTGTAGTTCCAGAAAAATCAACTCAAAGCAAACAATGGTGGAGAAATTTATCACAAGGGTTCTTGGAATGATATCCTCCTCCTCCTCTCATCATTTTATTCTCATTTTGGCAGCCTTTTGCACCATTTACACTGGACAACAGTTCTTCATTCTCCCCTCTCCTTATTACTGAGACACCAAACAGGGGTCATGGGCATATCATCCAGGATCAGATACAGTGCTCACCTAATTCAAAGCTCCACTGGTGTTTTAAGAAAGCAGTGACATGAGCCAAACAGCTCCTTTTCTTCATCAGTGAACCTCAAAGAGTGCTGCTTCCTCAGGAAGCTCATGAGTTCCTAGGGTGTGCACCATGAACTTCTGCTCCTAAGCCTTCAAAACCACAGAAATATTGCACCTCTGACTATCAACAATAACCACAGAATGTTCAGGGTTAGAAGGGACCTCGAAAGATCATCTAGGCCAATGCCCCTGCCAGAGGAGGATTACCTAATGTAGATCTCACAGGAATGCATCCAGGTGGTTTTGGAAAGTCTCCAGCGAAGGAGACTCCACAACACCCCTAGGCAGCCTGTTCCAGTGTTCTATCACCCTCAATAGCTACTGATATTAACCTGCTCCATGTAAAGTTTTGGTTTTTTTGTTTTAGTGGGGCTGCATCACCTCTGCTGTGAGGACAGACTGAAAGAGTTGGGTCTGATCAGTTTGGAGAAGAGGAGGCTCCCAGGTGACCTTATCATGGCCTTCCAGTATCTGAAGGGGGCCTACAGAAAAGCTGGGGAGGAACTTTTTAGGTTATCAGGTAGGGACAGGACTAGGGGGAATGGAGCAAAGCTGGAGGTGGGGAGATTCAGATTGGATGTGAGGAGGAAGTTGTTGAGCATGAGAGTGATGAGAGCCTGGAATGGGTTGCCCAGGGAGGTGGTTGGGGCCACATCCCTGGAGGTGTTTGCAGCCAGGCTGGCAGAGGCTGTGGGCAGCCTGATGTAGGTTAGGGTGTCCCTGGGCATGACAGGGGGCTTGGAATTAGATCATCCTTGTGGTCTCTTCCAACCCTGACTGATGCTATGATTCTATATTCCCTTACTGTCCCAGCTAGTTCAGCACTTCTGTCAAATGCAGGCTGATTTTTCACTTGAGCCCTTGCAAATTCTTGCTGAAGGTTTTGATTTATTTGTTCAACCTTTCTTCTGAAAGCACAGTTAATCATAGAATCATAGAATCAGTCAGGGTTGGAAGGGACCAAAAAAGATCATCTAGTTCCAACCCCCCATGCCATGGGCAGGGACACCTCACACTTGATCAGGTTGCTCAGAGCCACATCCAGCCTGACCTGGATAATCATAATGGATACCATTTGGATAATTGTAGTAGATTCCTATGTGTTAAAAGAATCAATAGCATGTTTGAGATTCCAGGAGCAGGAAAGCTATACTATAGCAGCACTCAGACAGATGAAACCCGGTTCACAGTGCTGCTAGAGCACAGATCATCTGCAGCAATGGGCCAACAGGAATCCCTGAGAAGGGGCTTTGTCGATAGAACTCTTTAACCACAGCTCAATTTGTGAAGAAATTTTTTTTTTTAATTGCCCATGGTAAAGCAGGAAATAAATGTTTCTTTTGCAAAATATATATTCTCCTTCATCAGAAAAAAAAAAAAATTACAGGGGAGTTCCGGGAAATAAAATAA